>JAZEWT010000020.1:9447765-9475921 GCA_036362905.1 Mordacia mordax | reverse complement strand
GGGACCTTCTTGCTGTGAGGCGACAGCGCTAACCACTGGGCCACCGCGCCGCCCAACAGGAGAAGTGGCGACCTTAATTTGATGACTGTGTCGGTGCACAGCTGATGAGTTGGGTCGATGGTGTGGCCTGCGCGCAGGCGGAGGGCGGGGGCGCTGCGAGTCCGCCACAAGCGCCAGGCCCTGCAGGACATGGCTCGGCCCCTCAAGCACTGGCTCTACAAGCACCGGCACAATCCCTACCCCACCAAGACCGAGAAGATCCTGCTGGCCCTGGGCTCCCACATGACGCTCGTTCAGGTGATCCCAGCGCGGGGTGGCTATTGGGGAGTGGTGCCTCGTCATCATTATAGTTGCATTTCTAAAGCCCCTTTCACCCGAGGATCACAAAGCGCTGCACAGGGCTATGGAGACATTTTTAAACGCGATCATCCATGGTTGATATGCTTCTGAACGAAAGCCTCCCAAAATAAAACACCCAAGTGCCAGAGCTGTAGGTTCTATCTCTGCGTGTATCGGTTATGTGTGTCTATCTGCTGTGTGTGTCGATCTGCCCACATGTACACCTCTATGCCTGCTGGGCATGCATTACGCGTGCATCGAGAGCCAGATTCACACGATCGAATCGACAAAATAGGCCTGAGAATTGCTCTTGACGAGCGTTCCATCCTCATGACGTGGGCGGGGAAACGTCATGCAGGAGAAAAGAGGAATTCTCAATAGGGCTATCACAAAAGAGCAGCTGTCAAGGGAAATTCTCATACATCGAGCCAAGAACACCCACATTAAAACAGCACACCTATTGACTGGTTTTTAGAGCGCCATGCACGAGAACTGATTTTCAAAGCTGCTCTTTCGGGATAACTGTGTCGAGTGCTCCCTCAGTAATGCACGGGAATGTATAGCAATGCCTCCAACATGGGAGGCGAAACGTCGTGAAGGAGACAGGAGGAGCGCTCGCCCCGGCTATCCCGAAAGAGCAGCTTTTGGCAGCAATCATCACGCATCGAGCCGTGACGACCTGCATGAGTCCAAAGAGACGCATTTCATGTTCACGTACTTATTTAAGGCGATTAATCAGGTCTGTAAGATTTGAAGGGGGTTAGGCGCGGGGTGCGAACTTTACGCTTCGCGTCGAGAATCGCCACGCGTTTGTCGTTGATACCCGCGACAGGTGTCCAACTGGTTCGCGAACGCTCGGCGGAGGTTGAAGAACACAGTGAGGCAGCCGGAGCTGAGCTGGGCCATGCGGATCAAACTGTACAACCAGTACGTGCAGGGCAACGCCGAGCGCCTGAGCATCAGCAGCGGGGACAGCTGCCCCGAAGGTACGCGGCTCGCACACCCGCAGCCTCGGCTCACTGCTGCGAGCCGGCGAGCAGTCGACGGATCGCGCGCAGTCACCTGCAGCAGTCACCTGCAGCAGTCACCTCCAACAGTTACCTCTAGCAGTCAACTGCAGCAATTACCTGCAGCAGTCACCTCCTGCAGTCACCTCCTGCAGTCACCTGTAGCAGTCACCTGCAGCAGTCACCTGCAGCAGTCACCTGCAGCAGTCACCTCCACGTTTCTCGTTGATAATTATCAGCGACGCACTGAGCACTGCGTCACTAATAATAATAATTGCACTTCTGGAGCGCTTTTCACCCGACGGTCACAAAGCGCTGCACAGAGCTAACTAGCATTAACAACAATAATATCATTAATTATACGATCTAGCAGAATACCCGCCCAACGGGCTAATTTCACCTGGATTTCTTCCTCGTATTATTTTTGGGATATTGCTGCCGGCTCTCTGACGTTTCAGGTGCGTAATATTCACGTGGAAGTCAAGCTGATATAAGACATAAGCGCCTTGCTTTGCGGATTACATTTGCGGTTATGAAGGCTTCGAACCTGGTATCCTGAGCGCAGACATACATACACGTACACAGCATAGATGATTTGAATATAGTCTACATAACACAGGGACAATGTGATTCACGGACTTACGGAACCGCGGTTTATTACAGTAAGTGTCTCACATTGGGACATTATCGGCGTCCGCTGTATTATTCCGTTATCCGCGTGTTCGAGCTACACAACACGAGCCACTTCGGAAGAGCAAACGCGCGAGCGTTCGTGCACGAGTCATCGGGAGCAGAGTCTCCGAGAACGGCCGGTTTCGAGACCGCCGTTCGTGTCGCCGTTCGTGTGGCCCCCGTGAGCACACGTGCTCCCCGGCTGTACCAGAGCTCCGAGGGCCAGAGACAGCGCGATTGACTTTGGCAGCCTCGAGCGACCGCAAGGTGTTGTACAGCGCACGCGGGGAAATCTACACAGCTTAGTTCCATCACGGCTGTGTGAATTAATGAAGCTAATAGATGCGCGGCACTCCAATGAAGGGCGGCATCCTGGCTAAGTGAGTAGCGCTGCAAATCTCACGGCAAAAAAAAAGTCTCCGGGTTCGATTCGTGATCCCCGGTTCGGGTTCCTTTCTATTTGGAGTTTGCATTTGTTCCTTGTGCCTGCGTGGGCTTACGCTGGGTACTCTGCTTTCCTCCCACAGTTGAACGACACGCTGCTGCTCAGGTTGCTTGGCCAGAATAAATTGTACCCGATGTCCTGTGGTGGACTGGCGTCACATCATCGGTATAGCAGTGCATGCGACCTGTGTCTGCCGAGATAGGCTCTGGCTCACCATAACCCAGTACAGGAGTAAGCAGGCACGAATAATTATAATGATATTTGCATTTTTAGAGTGCTTTTCACGCGACGGTCACAAAGTGCTGCACAGAGCTGTGGCAAGAACGGGATGTCAACAACAACACCAGAGTAGATCACTTAAGTAAAATAATGACTATAAATCAATAAATAATATTTAATAAAAAATAAAATAATTGTTAAACAAATAAAGGAAGGAAGATGTGTTCCTGAGTAGGCATAGGCCAACAGCGAGAGCCATCATCCAAGCACACAACAGTGAGCAGCATCAACAGTCCCAGCCAGAGGACTTTAAGACTTTACGGAACAAGTGAGTCTTGAGACGCAATTTGAAGATGCCCAGAGACTCAGCTGACCGAATTGCCAATGGAAGGGCATTCCAGAGTCTGGGACAGTGCGCGAGAAGGCTCTGTCATGTATCAAACGGAGGTGCGATCTGGGTACATGCGGCAAGCTCGTATTATAGAACTATTTAGTCATCGTTAACCAGTAGTCATGTTATTATAATGTTTAGCTTTATATATTTAATAAGGGTCTCAGTTCCAGAAAATATTTAGTAAAACCCTATTTAGCGAGTCGGATCCTTTTGAACTTTCAGGGGCCCTAAATGCTCATTTTGCTCGTGCCTGGGCCATCATTACGACACACGTGCTTCCATCACGTCTTTACCGAGACTTCTGACCAGGATGACTACCCTGCCCCCCACGCCCCGTCAACACCTGTCCCACCCCACCTCCTCACTCACCTCCTCCTCCCACCCGCTCATCCCTCAGAACACAGAGATATCCTTGCTTCCAACCCGCAGATTTTATCGAGAGCTTAGTACGCGAACGCTCAGCCACCTACATTTATCCTCTACGACGCCACTGGGATTTTGGTGAAGAGTTCACTTACATATATAAGGACCACGGTCACTCTAGTGCTTTACAAATTAGGAGCAGGACTCAATCCTGAACCAAACAGGAAGCCAGTGCAGGTGTACAAACTCGGCTGGAGCAATACACGATCCCATTTTTGGTTCTTGTTCAATATCTGACAGCAGCTTGTTTAAAAAGTGTTTTTTTGTTGAGACATAGCAAGGCTAAAAATACAAGACAACAGCACATTATAGCAATACATCCTTAATGGTAGAAATCTGTACATTAATCAGACGGAAACAAAAAATCAGACAGAAGCAAATAAAAAACGTCTAAGTTTAGCAATATTCAGTAGGTGAAAAATAAGATACCGTCGGGACATTCCTGATGTGTTGCCCAGAGGAAAGTTCTTGATCGAAAATAAAACAAACATTTCTCATCTCAGCCTCCCAGTGAGGGGCGAACCCACGGAGGGATAATTCGGTGAGATTAATGTTGTTTCGTTTATGCCTCGGTCCCAAAAGCCTCACCTCTGCTTTCATCAAAATGTGACATCGGAAACACATTCGATCACTTTTGTTTTATTTTACATCAGCGAAGATAGCGAGTCGAAGTCTCTCTAACTGAGGATGACACCTGATACCCTGCAGATTTAGCTCACATCTTTGAGCAAAGTCCCCGATAGGGAATACTTTGAGGGAGAACAGAATCAGGGAGAACAGAATCAGACCAAGACTGGAACCTTCCCAGTATTCCAGGGGAATTCAGGTTTGTCAAATCCTGAATCGTACAGCTGCCATCGACGCTGTGATTAAAACGGCTTCAATACAATGATAATGACTGCAAAGACAAAGTCTCGGTACACCTGAGGATGCCTCCAATGTGGGAGGCAAAACGTCATGACAGAGACAGGGGGAGCGCTCGACACGGCTATGCCGAAAGACCAGCTATGGAAAGCAATCATCAAAAACAAATATCATCCGTGTGCCATAAACAGACTATGGGGTCAAGTGCTATTAACACAAAATGATAAAGGCTTGCATGGATAGCATGGATAGCGTTTATAGGGGTAGGTGGCCAGCCATACGCCCCACCGCCTTGGTCTCCCTAGCGGTCATGTTTACACACCGCACTGGGTACCAATTTGAGGCCGAGTTGGGCTTGGAGAGGCCCACGAACGCTACGAAAATCGTCACTGGTTTTGACAGTGAGCGGTAATCGAACTCGATGAGCCGGGTTCGTAGCGCAGCGCTAACCACCGAGCCACCACTCCCCACTGACTATTGACGGACTGGTCGGGCTTAGCTGAGCCCATTGTCTGTCCAGGATACATTGGCTCTCACGGGTTAACCGCCGCCACTGTGGAACGTGGAGTTTCCAGCACTCGGTTAACCTTGCAGTGGAGAGCAGCACTGTTCTACCTAGTTGTATACATCACAAGTATGTACGCGGATTAAACTTAAAGCGTTCGTAACATCCCATTGAACTGCTTGGTTATTTTGAATAGACTTTTATAAGTAACAGAAAATGCCTATACACGTACGCAGAAAGGGGTCTCACAGCAATCTGTGTTTCAGTCGCCAGTCATCGCGTTATAAATGTGAATCTAATTAAGCTATGACGAAACTGAGGGGCATGTGGATTTGATTGTATGAATGGAATGACTACATCATCGTTGGCTCGATGTGTCTCTGTGTAACCATACACACATTGGCGCATTCACACGTTCCTCTTTCCACCGTATAGCACGAGCAATGTGCACTTATCTGTCGCTCAGTTCATGTTGAACCTGGTATGTTTATGGTTTGGTTAGGATTCCTGACAGTGTGACGCTGTGGTTGGACTGCTAGGCTCACAAGCACAACATCGTGGCTTCCAATCCTAGTCAAAGGTCGGCTCGGTCGCACGTCCTTACTTTAGAGTGAACCTTTGTCTTCCTCATCTCATCTCATTATCTGAAACCGCTTAATCCTATATAGGGTCACGGTGAGCCGGAGCCTATCCCGGAAACATAGGGCGCAAGGCAGGAATACACCCGACGACGGGACGCCGGTCCATCGCCGGGCATTGCGGGACAATTTTAGTCTGTGAGCCAATCAACCTAAGCAATGTGGAATTTTCACTGCTGACTCAGGTCCACCGATGGAGATGAGCGCTGTCGTCATGTTCGAACAGAGAGACCTCTACGACTGTTATTTTTTACTCGGTTTATAAATCAGGTTATTTAATTTTACAAGTTTAAAACAACTGTTTCCAACCAGAGGAAAGGGCCTGTTGAATGTTCCGAGTCAATACTAACGCTGACCTCGCAATACAGAATACTATGTAGTGTGAATCTCTTCTACCCGTGCTTGAGTTTAAACAAACGTCTTTGTTTATCATGGCAGAGAGACGCAAGTCTAGTTCTGCTTATTTATGTTTCTCCTGATCTTCGGAGTTGCACCACGCATGTTGGTCACACAGCGCTGCACGTGAATTTAACTTTAACTCTCCGCAAAATCCACCCTGCCAGACAGAGGACAGCATTTTTGGTATTTTATTGCCGGTTTAAACGGCAAATATATCCAGCTTTACGCGGGGTGGTCGATTTGCAGCCCCCCCCCCCCAACGGTGGGGGTATTGGAGCAAAATATTACAGCCAAATGCCCTTCCTGACACCAACCTCTTTTAATCAGACGGTCTTTGGATTATTATATGTCTGGAACCTATGCCAAAACGTTCACCAACGGAGACCCGACCACGAGTGCTGGACTTCTGGCAACATATCTCTGCACTGCGCTGTACACACACAAACCCCTCCACCACGATGAGTCGGCCTTCTGAAGCCTGATGATACGTGACTATATTACAGGGTGTTAATGCATGGCAATTGGGAGTCGCTCATCATTGTTTGGCAGCCTGGAGCAAGTAGGTTGAAAATCCACAGAACTATGGCTGGGTCCAATATCTGCACTTACAACCAAAGCAGCATTAATTTCCCACAAGTGATACCTTGAAGGGATGATTGCAATGACTGGGTCAACCTCTATTGGGAATTGAACTCACAAACATCAGTAGAGTAATGACACGAAAAATCAGCACATATATATTCACAACCTACTTGTATACTATCCAACCATGCACATAGTCACACGTAACAATGCGCGATAACATTACCCCACCTGCACAGCTCTGCGGTAAATGTGTCACAACATCACATTTTGACCTGCTCTGGTACACACGCGATCATCGACACGGTCGCGGTGAAGTCGGATCCCATCCCGGCAAACACAGGGCAAAAGCTATATCCAGGACGATACGCCACCAGTTCCTCGCAAGGCACGGGGAGAATTTCGTCAGAAGATCAATTAACCTAGGCAGCGCGTCTTTGGACTGTGGGAGGAACCCGGAGTGCACGGAGAAAACCGACGCGGACACCTGTGGCAGAGAACATTCAAACTCCGCACGGAAAGGCACCTGAGGCAAGAGTCGAGCCCAGGTGCTTCTTGCTGTGAGACAGCAGAGTCAGGCTGGCAGGTTCGCGACCACCCTCGGTGACGGTGAGCAGCCAGCCTCGCGTCCGGCCTTCCTCCCTGTGACCTGAAGCTG
Organism: Mordacia mordax; assembly: GCA_036362905.1. NCBI lineage: Eukaryota > Metazoa > Chordata > Hyperoartia > Petromyzontiformes > Petromyzontidae > Mordacia > Mordacia mordax. The sequence goes on along the minus strand of JAZEWT010000020.1, from coordinate 9,468,776 downwards.
GAGGACTCCAGCACGAGTGTCTGTGACACCACTAGAGGGCACTGAAGGGATGTGCCTGGAAGTCACGTGGCTGTGACTTTCCAGTTAAACCTGTCACGCACACAGCATAAGGTTGCCACCTGCCCCGGCAGCGTTCCCTTTTTGAAGCGACTGTCCCGGGAAATATGCATTGCTTCCCACAACAGTAAATGTCCCAGTCTTTTTTTTCTCTCTCTCTCTCTCTCTGATACATAATCCACGGTGTCCGCTCTATACGTCTTGCCCGTTGTATGTGGTTTCGCATATACGTTGGGTACACCGCGTGATCAGTTCAGCATCCCTCTCCGCAGCCTCTGCATCACGTCTGGAGACGTTGTTCTCCCCTCTATTTTTGATTAAACTGTGAGCGATTCTGCAAACCATGAGGTCTTGTGTGCCCGCGAGTTAGCAGAGGTACACCTTGTTTAGCACGCAGTGAGACGTTGCATTGTATTGGCTGCAGCTGGAGAGCAACTCGGGTCAGTTAACTTGGCAAGACATCACTCGAGGCGCGCTACCTTGAAGAGTGGAGCTGCAGAATCTTGAGGATTTTTTTTTATTGTGCAAGAGCAGTGCGTTTGTGCAATAGAAACATCCGCGCCGCCTCAGATAATGGTCCTGTATGAGGCGGTTAGGTTCCTACCTCGGGCACCTTTAGACGTAATAATAATAATTGCATTGTAATGATGTAGGTTTTCACGGCTCGATGCATGATGATTGCTTCGAAAATTCACCCGAGGGTCACAAAGCAGGGCACAGCTGCTGAAAGAACGGCAAATCAGCAACAATAACGGGGGTTTATTGGGGTTAAGTTTAGACGTTCTCTCCCCCCGTTCTTCGTGGGTTTTCTCCAGATCCCTGCTTGCATCCCACACCTACAAAAAAGCCCACTGAAATTAATTGGCCGATAACATAACATATAGGACGCAGCGAAGGCACATGCGTGCGTTATGAATTGTACTTTGTTAGTAGTTTGTGTGTGCTTTCCCTCTGTTCTGCGTGAGTTTTCCTCTGGATTTTCAGGCTTCCCCTGACTTCCCAAAATAAACCGCAATAAATATATCAGATTTGTTGCTTTTCCAGAAGAGAGGATGATCAGTAAAGTCACCTACATTAGTACCTCTACAAAAGTCAGTCTCTTTTTATTGAAACTAGAAGGAACCGTTTTGACTTGTAGCTCATTTTAACAGTTGTCCAGGAAGATCCTTCCAGAAGGATTTGTGTGGACGATGGCTGAAGGACCGGCGATGGACTGGCGTCCCATCGTCGGTATATCCTTGCCTTGCGCCCTGTGTCTGCCGGGATAGGCTCCGGCTCACCGCGACCCTGTATAGGACTAAGCGGTTTCAGATAATGAGATGAGATGAGATGGCTGGAGGAGCAGAGGGAGGAGATGGAGGAGATGGTTAATGGCGCGGTTTCACGCTGTGGTGGTGAGGAGGAGAGCGTGTCGTGATGAGTTATGTGATGAGTGTAGTCAGGTGTGTGGTGAGGTCAATGTGCAGTACGTAGCGAGCTGTATGGTGTGGTGAGGAGGTAACTGCTTGTGTGGAGTTTGTCTAGAGTTGTGTACAGTACAATACAGGAATTATATTGGTATCTGTGCAGAACAGTATTATAGACGAGCAGAGTACCCGTCCTCTGGAGCCAAACCGACCCAGGCGCTAAATCATGCGGGTAAGACTCTGATAAACTCTCCCTTACAATGCTTGTATCACAAGATGATTCCACACGCGCTGAACACCGTGAGAGGTTACAGAGACACAATGTGGCTCTGACTTCACGTTCTGCTCACACTGAACCCAGCTCCGCTCCCAACCGAGATCTCCCCGCACTCTGTGAACCCACTTTTAAAAGTAAATAAATATTGTGTGGGAAGCCTGGACTTGAACACAGGACCCCGCGGTGTTGCGAATGTGCGTTTATCCCGCTGAGCCGCTCCAATACAACTGCTACCTGGAATGTTCTCATAAACTTTCCCCGGCGTTCAGTGCCATCAAGAAATATTTTCACGGACAATAATTTATCAGACTGAACACGCCGTAAAAAATGCAACACTCATATACCTGGATTCGAACCCAGGATCTGTAATCGGAAGCCACGGGATTGAACCCCCTGATCTGGGAAACCACCCTGTAGGGCATGGGTCCAGAACTCTGAAATATTCTCCCCGGCGGCGGTGACATTGAAGGAGACGGCACAGTCTAAAAAAAGTAATCACTTAGATGATGCCATGCTTCCTTGTTATGAATCTGGCGGTTTGAACCACAGAGTTGATCTGCAGACTTTGTTTCCTAAACGCTCATAGACTATGGTGTTTGTGACGTTGAGAGAGATGCCTCTGCATTCCGACACCGCAATTAATTATTCATACAGACCGAACCCTCCACCCTCCCTCCCCCCTCACCTCTCCCTCCCCTCTTCCCCCATTATCTTCATCCCCCCCCACCCCCTCTCCACTTCAATCCTCACATCCCTTCTACCCTCCCTCCAGCCAGCCAGCCAGCGAATCTTGTTTTCTAATACATAACAGCAGGATCTCCGCGTTCCTCGTAAACGCTGTGACCGGCAAAACCGCGTTCTGCGAGCTGAACAGCTGATGGTAAACAGAGGGTTTGGGACTTGAGGTCTGTAATAATAATAATTACACTCCTGGAGCGCGTTCCACCCCAGGATCAGAAAGCGCTAAACAGCGCTGTGGAGAGAGGACGGCATGTCAGCAACAACAACGACCTGAATGTTGCGCCACTCTTTGATATCTCTGTACCTGTGTGCCAATGCAGATTGGCACTTAGGCGACCTATCGGGGTGTCTGTACAGAGCAGCGCCTCTCACACAGACGTCCCAAGGCACTGTAAGACAAGGAGGTGGGGACAGGCAGCCACACGTTCAGCCGGTGCCAACCCACCAGACGCCGTGCTTCCTATATATTGTGATGTAATCAGCCAATGAATGAGCTGATGAGTGTCTCGTATTCGTGGGAGGGAACGGAAGAACCCGGAGGAAATCCACGCAGAACAGGGGGGAGTGAAAAGTGACCAAGGCGGGAATCGAACTGCTGCTCTTTCGGCATAGCCGTGTCGAGCGTACCTCCTCATATAACCTTTGCAATGTTTTGCGATACAACAATCCTACGCAAAAGTGTTGCATCAATAAGCTTCAACTTGAAGCAACATCCAGTGCGTCTGTTTAAATATAGATAAGTACCGTCGCTGTTGCACAAGTAACATTGGACAGTTTCACGTTGGGTTATTCGTACTGCATGAATATCTTTTCATAAAATGGCTCTGGTGTCAGTCTAATACCTCTGTTTTCATGAATTGAGTTCGTATTTTTAACCCTATCCCTACAATGCACATGTGTGTAACCAGCTTGATTACCAGGGCCCCATGAGTTACTTGGGACACCCCGCGTTGCCTGGTTATCCCTGTTATGGTGTCGCTTCTCAACACCGAGACTACTGATGGAGCTTTGCACGGCTCGGTGCATGAGAATTGCTACCGCTGGTGCCGCTCTTTCCTTTACGTCGCGGCGACATAAGAAACGCTCGACACGGCTATGCCGACAGAGCAGCTCTTGAGGGCAATCCCCAACACGCAGACTTCCCACGCCGGCGCCTAACGCGGCTGCGGTGGCTGTCGCTGATTGCAGACGGTGAGGTCCTGTGCGCGGAGGACAACGACGACGAGACGCGGCGCAAGGACGCCGAGGACTCGAGCCTGACGGTGGAGAACGTGAGCCGGCAGGGTCAGGACCGTGCCTTCCCCCGCAAGTACAAGAACAGCCTCTTGCACCGCTACCTTAGGGACTCGTGCAAGCACGCGCTGGCCGGCCGGGGAGCCTCGGCCACCGCCGCTGCTGGGGCGACCGCGGCGCAGGAGGGGCCCGGCGGCGTGCACCACAACCACCACCCTGGGCACCACCTGCACCACCCGCAGCACAACCACGGCCATCACCACAACCAGCACCACCAGCAGCATCAGCTGCACCTCGGCCACCACGGTCTCCACGTCCACCACAATCACCACCACCACCACCACCACCTGCTTCACAATCGCAACAGCACAAGCAACGGCGTCAGCAACAACAGCAGCGGCAACAACAACAACAGCGGGAGCAACGGCGGAGGCGGTGGTCACCATCAGCAGGGTGCCCTGCACCACCAGCGGGAGCCCAGGAGGAGCAGCCACCCGGCGTCCCTGAGTTCGGCGTGCTACGAGGACGGGTCCCTGTCTCCCGTGTCCAGCGAGTCGGAGAGGAGGCAGCAAGCGCCGGCCACCGGTAACGCTCCCAGTGCTGCTGCTGCCGCCGCACACTCCCGGTGACCTAAGCAGGGGCCCTGTGGGTAGAGGTGAAAGTAAGCCGGTACGGTGCTGTACGGGTAAAAAAGTACAGGTGGGAATGGGGGGGGGGTCGCGATACGACCGTACCGGTAAGAATCTAAGATTACTTTCATCACTGCCTGTGGCCAATAATGATAGGCACTGTGGCCTACATTTATCATGCCATATATTCTGGATGGCGGCACGGTGGCACGGTGGCCCAGTGGTTAGCGCTGTCGCCTCACAGCAAGAAGATGCCGGGTTCGAATCTCGGCTCGGGTGCCTTTCTGTGTGGAGTTTGCATGTTCTCCCCGTGTCCGCGTGGGTTTTCGCCGGGCACTTCGGACTCCTCCCACAGTCCAAAAAAACATGCTGCTGCATAGGTTAATTGGCTTGTAGACTAAATTGCCCGCATTGCCCGGTGGACTCTCGTCCCATGGTGGGTATATCCCTGCCTTGCGCCCTGTGTCTGCCGGGATAGGCTCCGGCTCACCGCGACACTTACAGCACTAAGCATTTTCTGACAATGAGATGAGATATTCTGGATTTAGGGTAGGTTGGTTTGGCGTAGAAATTTTGAGCATAAGGTCCTACCATTCGAGTACAAGGTACACCTTTTCATCCAAATCAATATCATCCCTTTAGTTCTGTATTCCTATGAAGACAATGCATGTACCGTGAAACAGTCGTGGCATCCTAGTGTAGTTTCCAGAGCAGTGTTGGCAGACTTTTAAATGGCTACAATGTAGCACTGCCCCTGACACAAAGGGGTTGTACTAGAGCTTGATGGATTTTTTTACGATTGACAGGTTTTTACACTTCAGAGTCAAAAGTTAAAGTCACGACTGCTCTAATTAGCACATTAGAGCACTCGAGAATGCAATTCTAACACGAGCCCGAAAAAAACATTTGCTGGTGGCGCAACACCAGTGGTGAAATTTCGACAATTTTACGACCACAGAAAGTCTCTCCACGGGGGTAACTGCTGTTGGCTTGTCTCAAAGGAATATCCACTTAATATTATTTTGTGTGTGTTATCAAAACTCGCCAAACTGACACCGACAAATATTTTAAACTTATGTCAGTTGGTGAGCAAGAGATTTGTACTAGCAATAGGTGGGCCTGTGTGTCATAACCAAATTCCCAAATATGGCTGAGTGATGCTGTGGTTAGATTTCCTAACCCCCAGTCAGCTGTTTTTGCCGTTTTAAATTTCAGTAGTGGATTGATTCGTCGTAGGGTGGAAACGTTAAGTACCTCTTTGCGTAAGTCACTAGGGGATTTCTTAATAATAAATCTGCCTCTGCCATCGTAGTGTGGACATTTGCCATTGGTTCAGAGCTACTAAACGAGACGGGCAGTGCCCCCCACTAACGTGAGGATAAACGTTCGATTCTCAATACAGCCATCTGACTACAGTATATGAGGTGTGTTTGATAATTTCATAGCCAAAGTCAGATAATGATGTGTAATTATAGCTATATGTAATGTATCTGATTAATGTGTTTTACATTAAACGATGACACCGAACTGATATGAAAGAGCTTTAAACCACCCACACGCAAGAATACTGCTCTGATTATTGGTAAGAATTTCACGTTTTTCTTTCTGTTCAGTTTACCGGCATCCTCTCCAAATAAAATTCCTCCGTGCGTTTTGCGCAGCTTACTATGCCATTGCGTTTCTTTTGTTTTTTTAAGGTGCAGCCAAAATTCTGGAGCAGAATTCTTTAAGGTAATTAAATATGTTCGTACCGCTTGCACCCCAGAGTTCGACACTACGGTGGCAAACAGGTGTTATCACGATCGTGCAGAGGGTTAAAGATACCCGCACTCATACCTCTGCATTGGGCGTAACACCCATGCAATATTACCTGACCGAACTATCCATTACATTTTATTTGACGCAGCCAGTTGGTAAATGCAAAACGAATTGGTCTGATTTTTATTGTTGAGGTGCGCTTTCTTGGCTCGGCGCATTCAAATTGCTCTGAAAAGCCGCTCTCTCAGTATAGCTGTGTTGGGCGTTCCTCTCTGCTTCGCAACTTTTTGCACCCAACGTTGGAGGCATCGTCAGCCTAACGTGGGAGGCAATAGGTCACGAAGAAGACAGTAGGAGCACTCGACACGGCCATCCTAATAGAGCAGCTCTTGAGAGCGTTGATGGTTTAATTTCTTTGCATATTTGGCAGTGTAGGCAGCATTATTATGTACAACCGAATTAATTGTGTCTATGTGCTCACATGACCACAAGTTGGCATTTCTTTCAATGGTGGGCCTTAATGATGGAAATTCCCCCCGTTGCGTTTACTCAAAGTAGTTCTTATTTTACTGACCCGAGAAGGATGATGGACCGAGTCGATTCCTATGGCTCCAGTGCTGGCTGGTCACATACATTAATTTCCGTGTGGCGTATCAATTAACTGTGCAATGTTCATATTCATAGGGATAAAATGTTCCCGTCACGCTGAAATTTACACAACAACCATTAGGTGGACTGTGTTTAAATGACACATCAGGAACAACATTACAAATCTAATATGAACTTATAAACAAGGAGGGTAATGACAAAAAAATTCCCAGCTGTCAAAGATCACAGGATTTTATTTATTTATCCTTTACAAAAAGTAAAACGATATATCTAGTTGCCATATTGGCAAACTATAAAAGCCTGCTAAGCTACGGAATTATAATGACTCTGAGAAGGAAAAACAAACTTAATGGTTTTGCCGGTAGGCATTTGTCATGTATTTGGGTAAATCCCATTTGGCTATGTGCTTGTACTAAAATTGAATATGTTTTTTAACTGATGCTGCATATATCGTTCGTTCACATAAATATGCCCCATGCAGTAATGCGTTTGTGGTAATGTTAACGCAGTGGCATGCTTTAACGGGACAAGTGAAATTGTCTCGATTCTCGAGCGAGTGATGGGATGCCGCTGCTCGTGACTCTTTCCTGCCTTCATCCGAGTGGAAATTGTTCCACTCGCCCATGGCAGAGGCCAAAATTATCACGGGATGGCCACTGTTGATTTGCCGTGAAGGTGGTACTCATTTTATAAACCTTAGCGCAATGATGAGCCGACCTGGTTTGAAAATATGCAACTTTCCGATTGTGATTCAGATGCCCAAATGACAGTGTTTGGCCAGGCAGACTACCTTTACACACGATGATAATTTACAGAACCAGTTCAAATGTCAATCACCACTGATGTTAGCCATATGTAGGAATTGAACACAAGTCACAGGGTTAACAGTGTAGCATGCTAACCATGGTACCAATGCTCCCTATGACATTTTACAATGGTTCAAAATAAATGACATTTTTTCCAAATGTAATCTTGTTTACGATGACCGGTTTATTTTAAAGCTTTCATATTTAACTCTATTGCTTTTGTGTTCAGCATTTTGAAACATTGTGAATTGCGCTTAAAAATATATATCGTTTATTGGATTGAGATGTGGGTTTACGGACGTGTGTGGCTGTCATGTTGAATGATAATCATGGATTGCTGCATGTGTGTTTTCCCTTGTGCCCATTCCCATTGCTCTCATCTACCAACATGCCCTCCTATCCATATACCAATACACATTCACACACTCGCTTAGGAATACGATAAACATCCTACCCCACACCACCATTCTTCCTACACACGCACACATTCCACACATTCAAAAAACACCAACAACATTAACAAACATCGCTCTACCCGGCCACCTACTCACCAACGCATACACATCCGCACCCACCTGTGCACACAACCACTCACCAACCCGCTCGTACAACCACTCACTCTCCTAACCACCCGCTCACATGCCACCATGCCACTCAAACAACCGCACAACAACACACACACACACCCACGCACCTCCTCACACCCCCCACCTCCTCCCCCCCTCCCCATCGACTCACACACCCCGACGGACACACGCAACCACCTGCCCTCTCCATCACACATCCATCCGCTCCACCTGCCCACCCGCAGTGAGCGGAAGCGAGGCCCTGCCGAGCCCTCCTCCTACTGGAACGAGCTGCACGCCGCTATGGCTCTCACCAACCTGGGCACCGCGAGCCGAGCGGATACCGGAGCCGTCCGAGGCGCCTCCGCCTCGCTGTTCGTGGCCCCCTAGGTTGGCCAAGACCCCCTCCTAGGGATGCCCTGCCACCGCGGGGCCAGCGCCCACCGTAGCAGTGGGCCACGGGGTGGAGAAGGGGATGGGGAATCACTCACAGAATCCTCGCAGCCGCATGTTTGTACGTAATGTATGTAAACGTGTAAATTTGTATGTAAGTGTACATATGTACGTATGTAAGTCTGTATATATTTATACTTCCCATGCGTGTGTAGCGTATCTGCATGTATATGTATTCGGTATAAATATATACACACCTACAAAGGTGGGGGGGGGGAGGGGGGTTGGAGGCTGGGATGTGCGGGCAAGATTCGCCCATCGGCGTGCCCGCCACTCTGTCTGCTGCACCGAGACGGACTCTCGAGCCCCCCCGGCTCCAGCCGTGCTCTCATATCCGCGGGGCATTAGCGAAGCGCGTTGTCTCCTGCCAAGGGGAGGGGACGTTAAAGAACCCGTGACGTTGTGCACAGACGTAGGCCGCCCCTTGTGCTGATTTTTTAGAAGTTGGAAATATGAAAATGCGGCATTGAAACAAAAACACAAACGCCAACGACTGTTGTGAAATAAAGAAAATGTAAATTGAATACACGGGCAAACAGAGGGTGGCCACGACTGATTATGGAACTCGCAACAGAAAATACACGGGCAAACAGAGGGTGGCCACGACTGATTATGGAACTCGCAACAGAAAATACACGGGCAAACAGAGGGTGGCCACGACTGATTATGGAACTGGCAACAGAAAGTCAGACTGACCAAGCGACGACCTTGTTTGCTGCCCTCACTTTTCGTCGCAGTCTTAGAGTAAGTGCACTGATGTTATGGGTGCTGACTGTATATTAAAACAAGTACCAATAAAGCAAGGCGTGTGCGCGTGTGTACATTTATTTTTCCGGGATCCGTAACAATGTCGCTGCGCGATGTGTTCTGGCTCACACGTCGCGCTGTCCGCGCTGTCGCTCAGCGTGTCACGTGCGACCATCGTGTTGACAAATGCTGGCAGATTCCATTCTGCTCGCGAAGAAAGCTCCCAGGGCGCGCAGCGAAACATCGCACGTCATAATGAAAGACTCTCGCCGAGACACGAAACATCATGGGGCCATCCGGCGCAGCACTGACAACACACACTGTCGTTCGCAGTGCCACTGAACAACATACTTTGGTGTTAACTCTACACGTGCACACAATATATACTGTAGATAATTGGGCTGGGAATGTGTCAGGTCACTGATAATTTCCTGGCCTCTCATTGGTTAACAACCTTTGTGACATCAAACGCAACCCACTAGATGGCATACATAGTGTCTGGCATTTTATACACTTAATTTGTTTTCGTTATTATCTTTGTATCACGGCGATGGACTGGCGTCCCGTCGTCGGGTGTATTCCTGCCTTACGCCCTGTGTTTCCGGGCTAGGCTCCGGCTCACCGTGACCCTATATAGGATTAAGCGGTTTCAGATAATGAGATGAGATCTTTGTATCATTTATGGGGGGTTTTTTCATCACGTTGGTCACGTCACGTAACATGTGTTTCCACAGTTTCAAACAAGGAGGGAAATTTTCTCTCGAGTCATAACGAAAAATTATGGCCCTTGAGCTTGGATGTGCCAAGTAAATGGCATTATAGTGATCCTTCACTTTGTCAGAATACAAACTTTCGTTCGCCCGTCATCTATTGCCTCACGGTCATATTCTGTGAAGCCACCCGATTTTTTTTTTGTGTGAAAAGACTTGCCAATGAGTCGCGTTGCAAAAGTTCCGGACGGGAAGAGGAAAGGGAATCTCACAATAGATTGCCTTGCCGAGGAGACCTGCGTGTAATTGAATTGACTCGAGCGATGGATTATTTCGGCGGTGACATAAAGCAGGCCTTTCAATGCCTGGAGAAGACTTGGAGATTTCACAGCACGGCGCAACGACAGAACGGTCTCGGGAAAGCAGGACAGGTGGCAACTGCAGTTGTCGACTCTGTCTCAACGATATGCAAGAATAAACAATAGAGTAGCAATGTTGTTAGCAACGGAACAATAATTGTTTCTACGTCAGTTACTGCAATCGCCGCATTAGAAGAATGATTTAAACGCATGCAATCTGCCGCTGACCTATGATCCTGACGGTTTTTATTCGAAATCTCTCTCATGTTCTGCTATCCCCCCCCACACCCACCTTCTTGCTCTGGCGCTATCTGGCTACGGGATGAAAAAGGAAGCACATTTATCGATCTCACGCCGCAGAGCATCCTCCGTGTTGGTGACCAGCTACGGAAGATGAAGAATTCTGAAAATCCCACGAGGGGCCTCTTTTTCTCCCCATCCCGCACGTGCTGTCCGAAGAATATCACGCGAGAGTCTCGAGTTCAGCCCGACAAAGTGCAGTTGTTGGCGACTGAGCTAAGACCATAGCCTCAATACACTTGGAAACCTAGGGTAAATGCGGATGGCTGAGTTTGAACCTTAACTGATCTACTCGACTGTTTTTGTGGGTGACACTGTGGCACACTGGGTAGCGCTGTCACCTCAAATAAAAAAGGACGCATGTTCGATTCTCAGCTCGGGTGCCTTTCTGTGTGGAGTTTGCATGCTCTTCCCGTGTCCGCGTGGGTTTTCGCCGGGTACTCCGGTTTCCTCCCACAGTCCAAAAAGCATGCTGCTTCTTCCGCTAAATTGCCCCGCAGTGCCCGGCGATGGACTGGCGTCCCATCGTCGGTATATCCTTGCCTTGCGCCCTGTGTCTGCCGGGATAGGCTCCGGCTTCACCGTGACCCTGTATAGGACTAAGCGGTTTCAGACAATGAGATGAGATGAGATCCCACTCAATGATCATTCTGAAACCGTGACACTTTTGAAATATTCAGTGTTTCATTTTTACATTCCCACCATTACACGACCAACAACCCAACCCTCTCGAGCACTCCTCTGCTTTTATCCTCACGTGAAAAAAAAAAACGTGTTACATGCTTGGAACATCATCGCCCGTAGGGCGGGTCCTCTGCTAGTGATCATAATGATGTAAAGACACGTGAGTATTTCTGCGTTACAGCATGATCTTTAAATGCTAATGTGATAATGATGTTTACATATACAAGTGTTGTTACACGTGGAGTTAGAACGTTGATGCGAGCATTGAAACATACGCCGACATAACTTTTCATGCACTCCAATTATATGTAGTATTTTGTTGGAATGACGCTGTTTAAAAAAATAAACCTGTCTGAATGTGCGCATCATCTATATTTAAAACCGAAGCTCATTCACAACAATGAGCTCATACAATTACCTAAATGCCCAAGTATAAATTGCCGTCAATGGAAAAAGAGTTATTTAATCTGTCTTAAAACGATTCTCTCTTAACGAAACATTTTCCAGGCTTGCGCAGAGACAGGCACTCATAGCTGCCCTACTGTTGAATAATATGTATTCTGTGAGCCTTGGTGACACTGCTCAACTTATCTTGGCAGTGTCAATGACAATACATTATTATCAAAGCATTTTGTTTGCACATTTTTTCCACAAATACGTGTTTTTTTTGCCAACTCGACACTTTGCAAAAAGTGTCTATTCGGTGTTCTAAGACACTTAACACTTGTATAGCACACTTAACACTTGTATAATTGCCAGAAATGGTAAAACCTCGTCTCGTGCTGGTTAAAAAAAAAAGGTACCCATCGTCTATTATTTATTAAGAATTCCCCGTGAGCACGGCTCTGTCTGGTTCTCTAATTGGAATTCCCAACACGTGCGTCTCGTGACGCAGCGCCGGGGAGGGGGGGGGTCACGCTTTGACACTCTGGGTTAGAGCACCGCGTGGCACCGTGGGAGGATGGAGTTCAGGGTCAGATGGGAACACGTGTTCTGGCGAAGAACCTGGCATGCCTCTGGGACGCCCAGTCAATCCTGCTCGCCGCGACGGCAAGCCACGCGGCGTCTCCCACACTCATAAATCCATCAGCCTCGTGAGAAGGAATTTCCCCTGCCGGTAGAGGGGAAGAGCTCGTAGGTTCCAGTCTACAAGCATTGTTTTTTTTTTGGGGAGGGGGAGGTAGTGGATAGAAAACGTGCTTCGTGTTACGAGGAACGCATTAGGGTCGTCGTGTCTTCGCATCGTTGAATGCAGGTGCTGCTCGTCCTGGGTTAGTCATTAATCCAGCGGTTCGGGAAGAGGCGCCCGTGGTACAGCTCCCGGCAGTGAAACGTCGCGCATCGCGCCGGACAGCGCACGGGAGACAATGAATACACAAGGGAGAGTGTGACAGCACGCCCGCAAAAATAACAAAATAAAAATACGCATTAACATTCTCCCCGTGTTACTACGTTTCCGCCGCTTAGTCAATCACAGGTTCATAACGTTATTATGACTAGCAGAGTACCCGCCCCGCGGACCATGTTGTTCCAAGCGCGTTACGCATTCTGATGAGGTCGCTTGTTGATGACGTATTCTGTCGACGTCGCTACTTTGACCTGGATTTCTTCCTGGCTAAAGGCGGAAAAGTAGCTCAAGAAGACTGATGCTGCATAGTTTTTTTTTTAAGTGGGAACCCAAAGCCGACAGAGTGTTAAAGCTTCAGAATAGTAATCAATAAGCAGGAAGTAACGCCGAAATAAGACACTAAAGTCCCGATGTCGTGCAGATGAAAAATGTGCGCTTATGGAGGATTCAAACTCAGTACCGTCAGTGCTGACATACAAACACTTGCACCATTATATAGTCACTGCCGTACATGTACTGTCATCTCAACAAAAAAAGTAATTAAAAACGCAAACGGGGGGTTGATTGGGTTCATATGAAAGCAGCAGCAGCAGCATAAACTGACCATAGCTCAAGATATTAATCCCAGTGATCGTGCTGATATTGCTAAGTTTGTCAGACTAATTGTTTTGGTTTTGGACAAGTAATCATAGGGTTATCGAGTAATAATATTACATCTCATCTCATTGTCAGACACTGCTTAGTCCTGTACAGGGTCGCGGTGAGCCGGAGCTTATCCCGGCAGACACAGGGTGCAAGGCAGGGATATGCCCAGGATGGAACACCAGTCCGTCAGCGGGCACTGCAGGCAATTTAGTCTGCAAGCCAATTAACCTATGCAGCAGCATGTTTTTAGACTGTGGAAGGAAACCGGAGTGCCCGGCGAAAATCCACGCGGACACGGGGAGAGAACATGCAAACTCCACACAGAAAGGCACCTGAGCCGAGATCGAACCCGGGTCCTTCTTGCTGTGAGGCGACAGCGCTCCCCACTGGGCCACCGTGCCGCCCTATTACATTACATTTATATATATTGTTGGTGGTGTGCCGTTCATATGTCGTTGTTGTTGCTGACATACCATTCTCTCCACAGCTCTATGCAGCGCTTTGTATTCCTCGGGTAAAAAGCGCTCTGGAAGTGCAATTATTATTATTAAAACAGTGCTCTTACCCTGCATTCTTTCCTAAACCTCAGCGATCAGACTTAGGTGTAAACGCAAGAGAACAGAGTAGTTGGCTTAGCACATTGTGATCCCCACAAATCTATAGCAGAGCAAGTGGGTTTTTTATATATATACGTATGACCACACTCAGGTGTTGAGGATTCGAATCCTTCCTAAGCGGCAGCGTGGCGCAGTGGTTAAATGTTCGCCTCACAGAAAAAAAACGTCTTGCCTGAGGCAGTTCGATTCCTGTCTCGGGTGCCTTTCTGTGTGGCGTTTGTGTGTTCTCCCCCTGTAAAGCATGGGTTTCCTCCGGGTTCCCGGGTTTCCTCCGGGTTCCCGGGTTTCCTCCGGGTTCCCGGGTTTTGTCCAAAAATAAAAAAACTCATTAATTAATGTTGATGCAGGCTGACTGCATTGCTGCCTTCCATCCCCCTCTCTGTGGTTTCGTCTCTACGCCTCTGCAATGATGTAAGTCGCCTCGGATAAGTGCGTCTCCTAAACAATAATAATAAACGCAAACAATATCCGCACAACACCAAGTCCTGTGTGTGTCCTATTGTAGCGCGCAGTTCACAATGCATCTCTGCGCGCTGGTGTTACGCAGCCACAGGTGATTTCGGGAGATTTATTATTTTATTTTTACCTGCCGTGCCATGAAAGGAATTCCCGGTGCTCATCCAGCAAGCGATCGAACAGAGCGCCCTTTGTGCCCCCGATATGTGGTTACATTGTGATACAAAGGAGCGCACAGCTTGTCGTGCACAAACTTGTTATTCGGAGCTGTTAACGCCCCTTAGAATTGACGACAAAAGGCCATTTGTTTCCCCTTTCCAGGAGTCCTCACTGCCGTGTGTTGGCCTGTGCTGTCAGTTTCGTGAAAAACACACGCCCTTGCATCACAACCGCGCGTCTGCGACTGAATCATAAATAAACATTCTAACGATGCTCTTGAGTTGAAGCCACATATGCTCAATTCGGGGTTTTGTTCCGCAGCGTAAAGTTAGAACTGTCAACACATCCTCAGCGCTAAATATATTGTGACATACCAGGGCCGTCCCATCGTGGGTATATCCCTGCATTGCGCCCTGGGTCTGCCGGGAGAGGCTCCGGCTCACCGCGGTTTCTGACAATGAGATGGGATGAAACATGCCAGGGCGGGATGGCCTTCATCCAGCAGTAGA
Organism: Mordacia mordax; assembly: GCA_036362905.1. Classification (NCBI taxonomy): domain Eukaryota; kingdom Metazoa; phylum Chordata; class Hyperoartia; order Petromyzontiformes; family Petromyzontidae; genus Mordacia; species Mordacia mordax. The sequence goes on along the minus strand of JAZEWT010000020.1, from coordinate 9,453,707 downwards.
TAGATAATGACATATGATGATATCGCTGAGGTGCAACATTGAGTTGCACCAGAGCCAATCTCAGCAGGCAAAGGGCGCAAAGCAGAGCTATACCCAGGGTGGGATTCCCGTCCATCCCAAGGCACCGAGGGCAATTTAGTTACCAGGCCAAGTGACCCAGACAGCGTATATTTGCACTGTGAGAGGAAACCGGAGTACGTGGGGAGTGGGGAAAATGTTCCAGCGCCACACAGAACGGTACCAAAGTCTGGAATCGTGTGGTGGCAGCGCCACCACACAGCAAGCACTGCGCCACCGTACCGCACCCTGTTTTACACGACATTTCGGTGACAGGTAAAAGCGCGTGCAAGCAAATAATCGCTCACGCAACTGCTTGCGGCAAGGGCTCCAAAAAGCGTTTGGCTCAGTCTTGCACACTGGCCAAACGTCTCAGAGACGAGCGAACACTCACGCTTTACCCCACCACACGTGATCGACCGACGACTGGGAGTGAACACGTTTACACTGCTGCTGGATGGATAGAGGCGCTCAGAGGAGGCGGCATTTTAAGAAACCCGCCGAATTGGTTTAACTGTCGCACTGGGAGATAAAACCGGTGACATCTGGCTTGTGAGATGTTAATACATTATTATTCATTATCACAGATGAATGTACCCAGTGAGCTCGCAAGCTCTAAATGTGGGATTCCTGAAACACTCCAGTGTGCAGTCCCTTTACACGCGAGCAGCATTCCTGTGTTACATAATATTTAGTCGAAGGATTATGCAGTTGATATCTACCTCTGGCTTGCATGACTGACATCCAAATGCCCTATAAAACACGCAACTGCAGACCAGGAATTAAACTGCCACGCCAAGAGCGTATGGATTGTCAAAAAGTTTCGACAAACACAGGTTCATTTCACATTCATTGTACGCATGTATATATATCTGTGGTGAATGAACCCACTGTTATATATTTTTTTACATTTACAGACAAGCCTAATTTCTTGCCCAATAAAATGGCTGCGAAATTAATCAGGTTTAAATGTGCGACCGCTTTTTGCTTACTCAGAATATTTTTTTGGTGCCCAAAGAGAAAACGCGGCAGAAAAGCACACACGCGCGCACGCAGGCGCGCACACACACACACACACAAGGCTCTTTGGTGTTTTATTAATGCTGAAAAATCCCAAACGACACGTTAAATTACGGTGTTCGGGCTGAGCAGATGTTTGTGTTAACATTCAGCCAGTTGTGTTTCGCTTGAACAAGGAGCGATCCAGACAATGAGTCTACAGCTGCACCCGGGCGGGCAGCAGGGTGAACAGACATTCAAGTGCAGATTTGCTAACGCATCTTTACACGTTCGTCCACTATACTGCACATTAAATAAGTTTCTCATACATTTATTTTTAACTTAAATCACGTATTTATGGCGGGAGGGGGGGTTACGGAAAAGGCTGCGTTACTTTACAGTGGCTAATAAAATTAGGTGGGATTAGATTATTTTTTTTTATTAAAGTAAAACATTATAGGATCTTTTATGGAGAAAAAATAAAAGAGGGAGGCAAGATGCTGAATGCATGTGTGCCTTTTGAAGCATTATTGAAGTGGAAAGTAAAAGTTTTAAAATATTTTCAAAACGCTTCACTCCGCAAATTATTTACAATATTTATTTAGGCAACTGGAGGAAAAACACATCTCGCGTATTTTTGCCAGAATGTTAAACTGTGTTTCAAAACTAACGAAGAGAAATAAATATATACACACACAGTAAAACCAAAAATACCGAGAAAAGTAATAAATGCAAAAATGAATTTTGCCGGCTATGGTAAGGTAAACAAGCTCAATGGAATAGGACCATTGCTGTGGGCATAATAACTGAGATGATTTTATGATGGGCAGGGTGAAAGTGAATTCGATTTCTTACCGGTACTGTCGAATCGCAGCCTCCCATCCATCCTGTACTGTACTGAATGTTTCGACCATTCTCTTACCGGTACGCCATACCGGACCGGACCGGCTTACTTTCTAAAGCTCAGCGGGCAGGTCACGCTAAAGGGTTGTGGGGTGGGCGGGGGGACAGGTAATGGGCAACAGCACTTGGGTGGCAGCCAGAGGTCGGAAAACAATGGAAAGGCCTTAGGGTAGCGATGAGGCTATCGGAGTGGATCCTTGTATTTGGGTGCTCTGGAGAGCGGCAGCATCAACGGCACCTCGTGATCTTAGTAAGCGTTTTGTGACCCTCTGGTGAAAAGCGCTCTATAAATGCCCATCATCCTCACCTCATTGTCAGACACAGCTTAGTCCTGTACAGGGTCGCGGTGAGCCGGAGCCTATCTCGGCATACACAGGGCGCAACGCAGGGATATATCCACGATGGGACGCCAGTTTATCACCGGGCACTGCGGGCAATTTAGTCTGCAGGCCAATTAACCTATCCAGCAGCATGTTTTTTAAACTGTGGGAGGAAACCGAAGTGCCCGGCGAAAGCCCACACGGACACGGGAAGAAGATATAAACTCCACACAGAAAGGCAACCGAGCCGAGATTCTAACCCGGGACTCCTTGCTGTGAGGCGACAGCGCTACCCACTGGGCCACCGTGCTACCCAGATCGATAAATGCAATTATTATTATTATTAGTAGCGATCAGCAGACAACCCCTCCGACAGACGATCTTATTCCGAGCCTGTATCGCTTTCCATATGACTTGATGATGAAGGCGGACGGGTGCTTGAGAGTGTTGATGGTACTCTTGGCAAAGTGGGAAAGAGCGTTAAGGTTTCTGAAGAGAAATAAATTAACTGGGAGTAAAGCTGGAAAAAAAAGACATAAAAATAAACACGGGTGTTGTTTAGATAAACGTTGTGCTCATGCAGGATTCGAACCAGGTCCCTTCAGGACGGATATGCACACACTAGCTCCATAATTTATAGATTATTTATGGTTGGTCGGCAGGCGCGACTGACTCACGCAGTATGATTCCAGCAGCCACTCAGTCACACGTGGGTCGTTCGTCCTACAGTGTCACAGGCAAGGAAGCAGTTGAGTGTTACGCTATAAACACATCGCTCTTCACCAACTAAACCCGCCAGTGTTTGCTAGACGGACTGTGCTTATATACCCATGAGCAGTACAGATCATGAATGCAGGTTTTCACGACTCGATGTCTGAGAATTGCTCTTAAGGGCTGCTCGTTCGGGATAGCCGTGTCGCGCGTTTTCTCCTCTCTTATCTCACAATCACTGCAACGTGGGAGGCGAAATATCGCAGATGAGACAGGAGGCTTAACACTGCTATCCCAAAAGAGCGGCGATTCCAAAGCATGCTAATTACAATAACAATGAAATCTATTTAATGTCCTTCTCTGCTGTGTGGATGGATTAGACCTGAGTAATGACAGATTGACTTGAGACAAAGCTAAACAGGGGTTTTCCACCGCACATAACGCAATTAATATAAATCGTATTATAGCTGACATTCATCTTGAAGGTATGCTCATGTCTTAATGACGGAAATAAGTCGAGTGGAACTGGAAATCCTGTCTCGTAAAATAAGCATATTACCAAAGAAACGGCAAATGTGTGTTCGGTTTAGTGAATATTTTATTTGACAAGTACAGGTGCAGCATAGTGTAGAAATTTTTTTTTTCAACGTAATGAATGTACTTTTTATTAACCTCATTTGATTGAAATGTAAATAGAAAGGCTTACACGCCATATTGTATTATTAATATACATTGCAAAAATACATTATTTCACTTCATATAGCCATCAACGGCGACTGTTAAATGGATTTCCACCACTGGCTCCCGGCAGCCAATAGCACTGAGCAATTGCCTTTACCTGTCCGAGTATAGATACGCTTGGACTTAGTGGTTCTTTTTGAATAAGCAACCAATCAACAAATCCACATGGTGGTTTTAACCCTTTCGGTTGCATCGTCCGTCTCGTCAAAACTCTGTGCACGTTTGCTACACCGATTTCTCGATTGACTTTATTGTACAGAGCCTTGTGTGCATTGGAAGTATGAATATTTGCATTTCTAGCGCGCCTTTCACTCGAGGGTCGCAAAGCGCTGTACAGAGCTGTGGAGAGAACGGCATGTTAATAGTAACATCAGAGTAAATCAATTAAGCAGGAGCAGGTCAACAGTGAGCCATCATCCAACCACAACAGTGAACAGCATCAGCAGTCCTAGCCAGAGGACTTCAAGGCCTTACGGAACAAGTGAGTCTTGAGATCGGATTTGAAGATGCCCAGGGACTCAGCTGACCAAATTTGCAATAGAAGGGAGTTCTAAAGTCTGGGAATAGTGCATGGGAAGGCTCCGCCACTGTTCAAATGGAGGTGCGATCTGGGTACATACAGCAAGCGCATATTGTGATGCGTTTTGAAGTCGCACAATACTTGTTTCATGGAATTGTTCGTACGACACCGTGCGATTTTGAGCAGACTTCATCACTCTGGGTGCAGCAGTCGTGGGAAGCGCGTGGGACCGTGCGCGCAAGGCTCGGAGCCGCGAAAGCCCAAGACGCTGGAGGATGTGACGTGAGGAGGTCTCCATCATCATCATCATCAGCGGATACACCACGGATAGATGGATCAGAAACCGTTCAAAATCGACGTGCCAGGTGATAACTAAGTCATTCTTATGGGAGGCGAAATGTCGCGAAGGAAAGAGAAGACATATTTTTATTTCAATAATAGTCCTACTTACATCTCATCTCATTGTCAGAACCGCTTAATCCTGTATAGGGTGGCAGTGAGCCGGAGCCCATCCCGGCAGACACAGGGTGCAAGGCAGGGATATACCCACGATTGGACGCCAGTCCATCACCGGGCACTGCGGGTAATTTAGTCTGTAAGCCAATTAACCGATGCAGCAGCATGTTTTTTGGACTGTGGGAGGAAACCGCAGTGTCCGGCGAAAACCCACGCGGACACCGGGAGAACATGCAAACTCCCACACAGAAAGGCACCCGAACCGCGAATCGAACCTGGGGCCTTCTTGCTGTAAGGCGGCAGCGCTCCCCACTGGGCCACCGTGCCGCCCCGTCCTACTTACATGTAGCAAATAAACCAATAAACTCATTATTACGTTAAAGAACTTTCGTTGTGGAAAGTAACTTAGAGATTGACAGAGCAGTCAAATGTAGTTTTCATCGACTTTATTTAACGTAACTTCTTCCATTGGGCGCGTCGCTAAAGACATCTCGCTGCACCGCACGACTCCGTCCCCAGGGATTGACAAGGGGCTGCTGCTGATGATAATGAATCAATGAAAACTAGTGCATGTCTCCTGGCTCGAGGCTCCAGCAGCGACAACACAAACCGCGCCGACGCAAAGCACCGGCAAATCTGCGGGAAATAAAGTAAATTTTCTCGCTAGGAGCCGTGATAAATGGTGAATATTTTTCGAAGAAATGTTATAACCGCGACACACGTGCGCACGTACAACAGCACACAAGATGCCTCCTGGTAGCTTCCTTAATTAGTATAACTAAATGTTCCCGTTTCTGCTTAAGTAGTTCACACTCCAGCCGATCTTGAACATTTTGCTTGGCTGCTTTTCCGCTGGCGTTGCGGCTCCCAGTAATGTCACAATGAAAACTTTGAACACGTGCGCGAACGAGGAGAAAGGAAAACGGGGAGAGCTCACCGTACAATAGTCCGCATAATTTCAGAGTATTAATTAAATTGTGCTCGTAGAGAAATTGGAAGGGAAAAAAAACTCGACAACAAATCTAAGCCCCCATTTTTCGTGCGCGATTCTGAACAATAGTGACTGTGTTTTTTTGAGACGGAATGAAATTTGGTGCGAGGGCCATTTACCTCCTCTGCGCACACGAGTTACAAAGAACGTCCAATTGCGTTGCATTGTTGTGAATTCCTCGCGGCACGGCTGCTCCCGCGGTGCACGGACTTTTTTCCATCAAATTCCCCAACAGTCGATCGCT
>JAZEWT010000020.1:9436107-9447650 GCA_036362905.1 Mordacia mordax | reverse complement strand
TGTGCGGAGTTTGCATGTTCTCCATGTGTCTGCGTGGGTTTTCGCCAAAACTGCAGTTTTCTTACACCGCCCAAAGATACGTTGCTGCTTATGTTATTTGACCTGCTGACAACATTGTCCCCAGTGCCCTGCATTGGACAGGCATCCCATTCTAGATATATTTGTACCTTGCACCTTGTGTTTGCCGAGGTAGACTTCGCCCGCCCATGGCCCTCTGCGGGATTTAGCGCAGGTCCTGATAATGATGATGACATGGACAATGCAAAATACTCAACACCTTTACCGATAATGCTGCCTAATGATATTAGGAAGATATTAGGAGGATTGACCTTATGACAGACGAGTGTAAGTTATAATGGTAAGAGTCTTGAAACAATTCCTAAAAAATACTTCTCGCGTCCAAACAGCATGGTGTGGCATTCATTATATGTTGGAAACGTTTAAACATTTGTGAGAAATCCAAATTTGTATGGTGGAATTCCATCTATATAGGGTAAATGTTGAGAGAAACATTGGTCAATTATTGACCAAGCGTAATACAAGCTACACAGATTGAAGCCAGTATACTGTACGTTATTGCTTCACCAATAACGTCACTTTGTAATCTCATCTCATCTAGTTGTCAGACCAGCTTAGTCCTGTGCGGGGTCGCGGTGAGCCGGAGCCTATCCCAGCAGACACAGGGCACAAGGCATGGACATACCCACCATGAGACGCCAGTCCATCACTGGGTACTGCGGGCAATTTAATCTGCAAGCCGATTAACACAGAAAGGCACCCGAGCCGAGATTGATCCCGGAACCTTCTTGCTGTGAGGCGACAGCGCTAACCACTGGGCCACCGTGCCGCCCTCACTTTATAATCTTATAATTTAAACTATTTTAATGTATTACAATTCGATATGTGTCAAGGCTTTACGACTGTGTTATCATATTTTCAGAGATTGGTGCGCTGCCTTAATTAAAGTACTATTTTTTTAACAGTGGTATTTGTGTAAGTCTGTACACCTCGCTATATGAGCTTTGCTCTCAATGTGGAAGGTGAAACGTCATGAAGAGTGGAAGAATGCTCGACACGGCTATCCCGATGAGCAGCTCTTGAGATCAATTCTTATTTAACACCAACATCATATCGAGAGAGCGGCACGGTGACCCAGTGAATAGCGCCGTCGCCTCACAGCAAGAAGGTCCCGGGTTCGAATCTCGGCTAGGGTGCCTTTCTGTGTGGAGTTTGCATGTTCTCTCCATGTCTGCGTGGGTTGTCGCCAGGCACTCCGGTTTCCTCCCACTGTCCAAAAAACATGCTGCTGCATAGGTTAATTGACTTGCAGCCTAAATTGCCCGCAGTGCCCGGTGATGGACTGGCGTCCCATAGTGGGCATATCCCTGCCTTGCGCCCTGTGTCTGCCGGGATAGGCTGCGGTTCACCACGACCCTGTACAGGACTAAGCGGTTTTCCGACAATGAGATGAAATCATATCGAGGTCATCAGCTAATTATGTCGATGCCACCACACATTGCCAGCCATTACGTTCGTCCTTCTACTCGGTCCAGTACCTGTTGCCCAGTTGACTCCTAACCCCTCCTTCCCCCTCTCCCCCCTCCCCCAATATCTGCTCTCGCCGCGCCTCACAATCCCTTGTTAAGTTTCCTCCATGGACGCTGACCTTTGGCTGCAACTTGGGAGGCCTCCATCCTGCACACGCGCCATTAACATCGTCTTCTTCTTCCTCCTCGTCAGCTGCACAGTGCGTGATCCACACATTGAAATTCACAGTCCTTATCCCGCCACCGAATTCCCTCTTCGCCTTCAGACGTGATTCTGCGTCGAAGAAGCGTTGTGTGTTGATGCGTGAGAATTTCTCTCAAGAGCTGCTCTTTAGAGATAGCCGTGCCGCCACTGTCCTCGTCTCTCGCGACATCTAGCCTCCTACGTTGAAGCTGTTGCTGGTGACGCCTCATTGACGATAATGTTTCAAACCTCGGAGGCGAAAGGGAGTGATTCTCAAGTCACGTTGTCACACCCTGCTTGCGTCCGGATGATTACAAGTCAAGATAACGGGATTTTCAAAGATCGTATTCGTCCATTCACTCACGCGTCTATTCATCCATCCATCCAGCGCATTTGCCCGCGCGAGGGTAAAGATGTTTCGCGAGACTGGCAGCTGCAGGAAAGGGGGCATGTGTTGGGGACCTCAGCCGTGACACCACGTGAAGCGCCCTGACCCTCACGGAGGAACGGTTTGTCACTCTCAATTAAAACCCGCCGAACATTTCTCGAGGTGACAGCGTTTGGACAGTGGCGTCATTGTGTTTGGCACGTTGTGTAACGAGACCGTCGGTCATGTTAGTGGCGGGCGATGCGTTGGTGCACAGTAGTTACACACGAACGCGCGCCTCCCACATGTGGGTCGAGTTAGAATGTTTTTCCTACAACATCAGCTCAATTCATTTATTCATTACCGAGGTTAATTTATTGCAGAAGCACGGGATTTTTTTTTGCTTCTACACTCTCCCTTGCAATGGACTGACGTGATGATGGTCAAGCGTGTGTGTGTGTGTGCGATGCGCTTGTGCTGTGATGGTAGATGCGTTCATACGTGCGATGCGTGCTGCGGGAATAATGAGACTACAACAAAGTATTATGTAACTGGGGCGCGTGCTGCAGGAGTAATGAGAATATAACAAAGTATTATGTAACTGAACATGCATGTACACATGTTAACCAATATCCATGTTATTGATAAAACTTCATCATCATCATCATCAGTACCCGCTTAATCCTGTACAAGGTCGCGCGAGGGACGGAGCCTGTCGCGGCAGACAGAGGGCGCACGACGGGATTATACCTAGAATATGACGTCAGCACTTTTTTGGGGCAAATTACCCCGCAGGCCAATTAACCTAGGCAGCAGCGTGTCTTTGCACGGTGGGAGGAAACCGGAGAACCGAAACCCAGTGCGGACTTGGGAAAAGAGAACACCTAAACTCCGCACAGAAAGGCACCCGAGCCTGGAATCTAACCGGACACCTTTCTGTAAGGCTGCAGCGCTAATCACTGCGCGACTATACCACCCTTGCTACAACTTCATAGTAATAATAAAACTAAATTGTCAACGTTGCAAGGGAATGGAATCCTTTGCGATTGAAATTCAAACCCAAGACGTCCACGTCTCTGATGAAACAGCAAAAGCGATTTCCACTGGCAGCTCTGAGCCGCGGTGGTGGGAATTCCAAGGTCTCTTTGCTGTGGGCCAGTCACTCACATAGCACTGTGGTAGGGCGGCACAGTAGCGCATGTTGGTAACGATGTCGCCTTACAGCAAGAAGTCCCCAGGTTCGATTCCCAGCTCGGGTGCCTTTCTGTGTGGAGTTTACATGGTCTCTCCATGGTTCACGTTGGTTTTCGTCAGGTACTCCGGTTTCCTACCACACTCCAAAGACATGCTGCCTAAGTTAACTGACCTAACTAAATTGCCCCCAGAGTGCCGAGATGGACTAGTATCCCAACCACGATATGGGCCAAATTAGCTACTAACTTGATTACAAGTATTAAAAAAGAGTTACTAACTTAAACACAAACTGACATTTTTGACCCCTGTAGGAATCCGGTGGCAGTTGAAATAATGAGGCAAGATTCACCAAGAAGTATAGATGGGCAGGACACGTCTGGTGGAGTAAAGTGTGGGTTCTCCAACACAGGGGTGAAATAAACTTATATTTCTTACTGGTACGGTTTTATTGAAAACATCCTTCCTACCTCTACCGTACGGAATGCTTTGACAACTTTTTAACCGGTATGCCGTACCGAACTGCACCGGATTACTTTCACCTCTGCTTCCACATCTTCCAAAAAATCTGGGCACTGAGGACGCGTGGGCGAATATACTTCTTCTCGATGGTGGCTAACGCTCCCTCTACTGGAGGTCTGCACATGGGATTGAACTTACAAGCCTTCCGTTCCTGAGTCGACGCCACCTGTAACGCTCCGCAATAACATAAACGTGCGATAATAAATGGAACGTCGGAAAGCTGCCGACCCAGGTGCAGAGAGCATTGGGAGGGCATTGCCTGCAGAGTAAATATCCCTTCCCCGAGTTGTGCGCTTGAGCTGCTTCCCCTGGGGAGGCGCGACCAGGTGACCGGGGCCACATGACTCAACCCGCCGCGGTGGGAACGCGGTGCCGGGTGCCCCGGTGTGGCGGAGCCTCGCCTGGCCTGGAGGTGAGGGCTATCAATCAGCCCTCCTCCGATAATGGACCAATTACCATTCCGCAATTAGTCAAGCAAAAGGAAAACAAATTAGAACGGTTGCCCATTACTCACGCGCTCTTGCGACCGGCGCATTTAAAAAAAAAATACCTACGGTGTGTTACCTTTTTGACGACGGGCTCGCTCTCAAGGCGAGCTCTCGGCGCCGTTGAGTGACTCGCGTTGGCCATCGCTGGGGCGCGGGGCCGCCGCGGTTACACCGCGGTTCACGCGAGGTGGCTGGGTGGCGCACAGGGCGGATGCTATTGGGCCGGCAAGCGTGCGGTCAATTTGGACGCGATATGGAAGCCCGCACCCAAAAAATAAAACCAGACATCGGTTTTATTTTTCTAACTCGCGGAACGTTTTGTCGGTTCGCTCTTGGCTACACTTACAGACTGTTGTGTCAATGCAGTGCTGGGTTTGAAGGCCTCGTCGTCACGCCTTGTCGAATGTGATTGACCGTACTTCCCCACTCTGGCCCCTGCCAGCTGTTGAAGGCCTGAAGCAGCACACCAATGGATTTTGATTTCGCTACCCTCTACTGCCCCGATCACACCGATGTTTTAAACATTGCTGGTCACCCATCCGAGCACTATCCAGGCTCAAACCTGCCCAGGTTTGAAACTTGCACTCAGGATGATTCGGTCATAAGCTGCGTACCTGGATACATGGAGGGTCAGGTTACCGAGACAGTTAGATGATTGGCACCTCGATGTGGTCTGAGCAACCTTGAAGAGCGACCGAATGTTTAAATTTTATCAATATCCAAATTTGCTCGTAGGCGCTTCTGATGAGATTCCTCTAAAGCACATGTTCTGTAGCTTCTGAAACCACGTGGCCTGCAAGGTCTGTGGGCAGTCTTGACCCTGTTGTTTCCTCAGTCCCCACTGTTCGTTTTTCTGCGAGAATCCCTATACTCTCAGTGCTCTGCTCGATGGAGAAATACGGGCACGGTGTGTGCAAGAAGACCGAGCCATATTGTGTGTGACGACCTCAACCAGCGGTGACAGTTACCTGAATTTCTTACCAGTACGGTCCCATCACAACCCCTGTCCCCACCTGCACTGTACTGAATGCTTTGGCCACATTATTACCAGTACCCCATGCCAGACCGGACCAGCTTACTCTCATCTCTGACCTCAGCTTTTCTTTGGTGAGTCTCACCTTGGCGTTTAATTCCACATCGGCGAGATTCATACACGTGCGACCAGCGCACGTAAGCACGCAATTCCCAGCTGCTTGGCTTTGGACTTGTTAAGTTTGAGGATATTTGCACCGAGTCAATTTCTTGGCAGCGGTCTTCGAATTTTGGCCTCGCGCAGACCTTCATGTTAAGCGCTTCACTATCAACGCTGATCGATTAACTTCTGCTTCAAACATAAGCAATATTGACGGGGTCAAACTAATGATTGCTTCGAAAAGCTGCTCTCTCGGGACAGCCGCGTCGATCGCTCCCTCTCCCTCCAGCGCGACGTTTCGCCTCACAAGTTAGAGGCATCCTCAGGGTCAATTTGTCCTTTTCAGGAACCGCTAGAGAATAAACACAGTCGCCTTAGTCTCCTTGTGTTGGCCAAGAAACGAACACCTTGAAATGGATCAGGGAGGCAAACAAGAACCACTGATCTCGATGTCATCACATCTCGCCCCCCTTCCTGTAGTCAACATCAACATTTTACTTTCAAGCTCTGCCCTTGCAATCTCGCACCATCTGGCTGCACGAGGATTGAGAATCGCAAGATCCTTGTGCGGTGCCTTCACACGCGTGGGACTTCTGAATGTCCGATGACTCTGCACATTGCCTCACCCGCTTGAGTAAAGGGCAACGATTAATGATTAATAAAACTGTAGTAGACGCCCTCATCCAGGGCGCTTTACATCATTACAGAGGTTGTAGTGAGGAAACCACAGAGCGGCGAGGGGAAGGCAGCCATGCATTGAGCCGTTACCAACATTTGCCAGACACTGCGTAGTATTATGATGTTATCGATTGCTATTAATGCAGAAAGCCATACATACAGCGTCCATAAATTATCTGATGTATTTTTTATTAATGGTGACGCAGTGAGTAGCACTGTCACCTCACAGCAATATCCCAGGTTATATTCCCGGCTGGGGTGCCATTCTGTGTGGAGTATTCGTGTTTTCTCCATGTCTGCATGGGTTTTCGTCGGGTAGTCCACTTTCCACCCACCGTCCAAAGATATGCTGCTGCCTAGGTTAATTGTCATGCTGAGTACATTTCCCCGAGCACCCTGTGATGTACTGGCGTCACATCCTGGGTCTAGCTCCGCCTTGCACCCTCTGTGCGCAGGATATGCTCCGCCCCCGCCTCCTCCCCCGCGACAAGGTACGGATTAATAATAATAATATTTGCACTTCAAGAGCGCTTTTCACCCGAGGGTCACAACTCACTGCACAGAGCTGTGGAGAGAATGGCATGCCAACCACAACAATATCAGTGTAGGTCAATTAAAAATAAAATAATGGCTATAAATCAATAAAGGATATAAAATAAGAGATGCAGGTATTGATAATGATATATTTTTTAAAACAATTACTTCAAAAATATAGAACACTGCGGCATTATTTAACTTGATGAGCGACCAATGAAGTGTTTGTTCTTGTCGTATTGGAGCAATTAGACCTTCCACGTAACGCATGGGTTCATGAATGTGACTCCTCCCCAGATGTTGACAGACATCTGGAGAGAGAGAAGGGAGGGGGGGGCATCACTCGGGCACAAGTGAAAGTCTTCTGAGAGTTTAGCAATGAGCCAGCGCTGGAAATTTCACAATCCTATGGCGGGAGCCAGACTATCCGCCGAACAACCACCGTTGATTCACATATAAATATGGAACTTATTTTTATCAAGCCCCAGAGGAGCGATTGGCTGCGTTGACCCTTGACTGGAATTTAACCTCGCCAGCAATGTTCCACACCAACGCCCGGCTGTTACGGATTTACCGGGTACGCACACGACTGCATCTGTTATTATTATTACTATTGGTCCAATTTGCAGTCTACCAACAGATAAACTCCTGGTGTTGGCAGCAACATTTGGAAATAACGCCGAGGCGCCGGTGTTGCCAGAGACCACCCTAGTTTTAAACACGTGGATCTTAGATCGAGAGAACAATATCTTCCGGGCCCCGCCATTCTCGCCTGGTGGGTCGCGACCCATCAGTGGGCCACGAGCGCCACCTAGCGGTCTGTACAGACTCAAGTGGGCCAATGGGCCTTGTGGTGCAAAAGGTTGCGAACCCCTGTTCCAGACCACCAAGAATCGGTATCGAGGCCTGGCTGGTGCAGATGTCTTGTGACACCCATGCACACCAACGAATGTATAATATCATGTAATCAATATAAAAATAACACTCAACATACACTGCGCCTGAGGATGCCTCGAACGTGTGATGCGGAACGTCGCGAGGTGGAGAGAGGAAGCAATCGACGCTGCTATTCCGAGAGAACAACTTTTCGAAGCAATCAGCACTCCACATGCACTTTATTAATCTGAAATAACTAAGGGTTACTTACAACATAAATTAATGAGCAAAGGACAAAATGTTAGCAGTCGAGCGCTCGTCCTCTCCTCGACGTTTCACCTTCCACGCTGGAGGCATCATCTGGCATGCGTAGAGCCGTAAACACCTCCATCAAGTGATCCCAGTTACATGTAGTAATCCACCCTAACCTGTGGTGTGATGCTACCGAGTAACCTGCGATGTCATAATAATAATTGCACTTCTAGAGCGCTTTTCACCCGAGGGTCACAAAGCGCTGCACAGAGCTGTGTTGCCATCGACTTGCTTTCCAAGGTCGCCAGTTCGATCTCTCGGTGCAACAGCTGCCCAAACCTTCCTGCGTCCCTCCACCCAGGGGGTGTGAAGGTGCTCACCACAGCCAGTCGATCGCGTGCGGTGGGGTAAAGCGTGGGTGCTCCCATTTCTGGTGAACACGTCTGCTCGATGTGGAAGAGGTCAGAGAATTCCCTGAGAGGGAATACGGTGATCAAGACATTGCATGGATGCACCTTGACCGGCTTGAGCACAGCGCCACGGGAAGAGGGGGTTCGTCTGTGAAAATCATAAGTCTGTGGCATGCAAACGTGGAATGCTCACCGCCGGGTCACCACCAGGGATGGGCACTACCTCGTGCCGTTTTGGTTTCGTGGGCCCGTTCGCATTTGTTGCGTTCGCAGTCACGAGAATACAGAAAAAAAAGTTACGTCTCAACAGAGCATTGCGTTATCTAATACTGGATTCCCTTGTTGACTTAGCCTCCTTCAACACCTCCAGCTGAAAACTTTCCAAAGGAAAACAAGTAAGAAAATATACGTCCAAGTATTGGAGAGCCCACATTTTAAAACTTGGGCTTTATTATTTATTCTATTCCAGGCACAGACTCGAATATTTTTTGTGGCGTCAATGCTGGGCTTTCTAATACTTTGAAACACCGTTATAATTTCTACCAGTCACTTCGTCATGATTGTCTGTATCAGATACCATTCAACCGTTCACTGCTATTAAGCCAACATTTCCTTGTTTTGGAAGCGAGGCCATAAATCCGGGCACAGCTCTACTCCTCTTCCTCCTCCTCCCCGCGTCCATCTCGTGCAACTCTCCCTGGGAACGCAGTTAGCCTCAGTGCCCTCCATGTAACTAGGTGGTCGCCGGCCCATCGGGACGCATTGTGTCTTTGTGAATGCACACCGCGAGCCCTGTAATCTTGGAGACGTTTTATTTATTTTCTCTCTGATTAGTTGCGGGTAATTTTTAAATTCTGCCTTTGAGTTATGGCTCTGTGACGCTCAACGAGACCGGCCTATCGTGCATGGTATCGCTGGGGGTCCTCACCGGCCACTTTACAGCAGATGCCACACTTTGGCGAAATTGTTCTTTTCAAAAAGGAATGTGGCTATGCGCGGTAATTGCCCTCGGCCAGGTTTCCTTTGCGAGAGAATAAAAACAAAATATTAAAAAAAGAGAACATGAAATTAAGTAAGTGTAGTGAACGTTACAAACTGTTAATGGTACATCTGGACTGAATCAATCAGTGTCGTTCTGTTTGAGCTGACTTCTAATTGCCGCTATTATTTCATACTTATTAACATGTGTTCTAAATGGGTTGCCCTTTTGAGATTAACAATGGTTGGCTAAGCCGGCTATAAAACACAATGTGCAGCTGTATAGCGATTATTATGTAGTACAATCTATGGAATAATTAGAATGTAACGTGCAGCTTAATCCCCCCCCCAACACCCGCTACCCAACATTTAAAACACGTGCACGCGTGTAGAGTAACAAAGTAATGCACTTCGACAAAAAGCTGTTGAAGTCAATGTAATTGTGTGCCCTCTATTTAAACAGGTGAGGGACCATTGTGTTCAGTTTACAGGTGACCCGGGAAACAATAGTTACTCAGAACCTATTCATTAATTCAATCATTCGGATTATTTGGAAAAGGTCGCGGCAAAAGCGCAGCGCTGAGATTCCTCGCTCACGTCACTGCTGGCGGAAGGAAATTTTTTTAGAGCGAGATTGCCAGACGCCACGGCCTACTCTTCCACGAGGAGGTGGAAAGTACCCGCACTTCGCCCCAACACACACAACTGTGGTCGAACCCATTTATACTGCTGAGTGAACAGATGATGGGAGATTTTTTTTTTAAGGTGAACCATGGTTTTAAATGCCGCGCTGGGATGCCCTCAGTTTACTACAGTGTGCTGACTATTACACCACAGCAAGGATCCCCTCCCTGTCGATCACAGATGTGGAATCTATACCGTACGTAACTGAGTAAGTGTTTTTGTGTACGTATGTCCACACTGAGCGTACCGAGTTCGAATCCATCATAACAAACCATTTTAGCTGCAAAACACCTTATTTAAGCTTTACTTCCTACTTATTGATTACCCGTCGGAAACCTCACAGAGCCAGCAATTATTACCAAAAGGATATCAGGCATAAATCCAGGTCAAAGCAGCTACGTCAGCAGAACACGTCACCAACAAGAGACGTCAGGATGACGTGTTACACGGCCAGTTCAGGATAATTCAACCAGCCGCGTGGTTGGCGCAATGCACGTCTCTTCCGTATGAG
This sequence comes from Mordacia mordax, assembly GCA_036362905.1. NCBI lineage: Eukaryota > Metazoa > Chordata > Hyperoartia > Petromyzontiformes > Petromyzontidae > Mordacia > Mordacia mordax. Next base: position 9,437,296 of record JAZEWT010000020.1, on the reverse strand, counting down.
TTAGAATCCACTCGAGGAGGAAGAACGTTCGATATGACTGCTCTGAAATAGCTCTCCACAGCTATGTGCAGCGCTTTGTGATCCTCTGGTGAAAAGCGCTCTATAAATGCAATTATTATTATATGCAATGAACGAAGCTTTTAGTTGAAACGTTGACATGGATTATTATTGCTTGTTATTGTTATCCAATGTCGAGGCATGGGAGTTGTCACACTTCACTGTTGAGGAGGTTTCATGTTCACGTTTCCCTCTCGAGAATCAACTCCAGCATCCCTCGGGGGGGTCGATAAAATAAATACTATTTTTATTGGAAATCAACAGTGATCATTCTTCGGAAGAAAAAAAAACTAAACCTTGCCCTGGGAATGTGGAATGCCTGTTACTATCTCAGGGCTGCCAATACAGGTAAAATGTTAGCGCCGGCTGAATGCATGGCTGTCTTCCCCTCGCCGCTCTGTAGTTTCCTCACTACACCTCTATAATGATGCAAGTCGCCCTAGATAAGGGTGTCTGCTATATAATAATTAATAATAATAAACAAACACGTATTCAATAAAGGTAATCCTCTTATGTGTCATGCCCACTGAGCTAGCTTGACCTGATCTATAGGACTGCCCTGACCTATAGTACTGCCCTGTCCTATAGGAGTGCCCTGACCTACAGGACTGCCCTTAACTATAAGACTGCCCTGGTCTATAGGACTGATCTGACCTACAGGACTGCCCTGACCTACAGGATCGCCCTGACCTATAGGACTGCCCTGAACCTATATGATTGCCCTGGTCTATATGACTGCGATAGCCTACATGGCTGCCCTGACCTATATGACTGCTGCGAAATCACGTCTCATCTCCCATCTCATTATCTGAAACCGCTTAATCCTATATAGGGTCACGGTGAAGCCGGAGCCTATCCCGGAAACATAGGGCGTTAGGCAGGAATACACCCGACGACGGGACGCCGGTCCATCGCTGGGCGCGAAATCACGTCATAGTCTCAAAACGCTCGAGGTGGGGGCTTTCCTTTGATTCCCAAAAATCACGTTGGACAAGAGACGTTGCCTTTGACTTTAAATCATTCGCATCGCAGCCACTAAAACCCGCGAATGTCCGCCTGAACTCGGCCACATCGCAACATCGTGTCGATCTCAAACATGACGTTCAATCCCAGCCGCCGCGTTGTCTCCCCC
>JAZEWT010000020.1:9413249-9423339 GCA_036362905.1 Mordacia mordax | reverse complement strand
TGGAGTGATTCGGTGACGTGATCTGATGCTCTGGCTCTGCCGACTGAAGACGATCCAGAATGACATTTCATCTCGCTGCGATGCGACTGTGATCACACAACAGGGATGTATGTGGATGCGGTCTCGTTGCTCAGGAGGCTAATGTAGTTGCCGCCTCGAGGCAGAACGCCAGTACCATAGCGTTCTGAGGTTTAAAGTCAAGTCAGCTATCGAAAGATGAAAGCAAAATAACGTTCGAATGTGCAGCTAGTTGGTGGTTTGGTCAGATGGCCAATGTCTACACAGCTATCACCCAATGGCTATGAAATGTAGCTCTGGTGAATTTAACCAATTATTCATTTTCTCGATATATTTGAAAGGCAGAGCCTTTGACAACAGAACGAAAACAAGAGCAAATTGTTACACTGTAGATGCTTTCCAAAACAAATGTGACTGAAATACCGAAGGATAAGTAGTCTTGGCTTTTGAAAAGCAAAGCAAGCAACTGTGTAGAGCCACCCATCACTTAGGATTGTTTGTCCAACTTAATGTTTGTTTAACTTTTCCAGTGTTGTTGGTTACAACGCACATTGTCCACCGGTAGCCTCAGGTTGAGCATTGGGGTCACAGGGTGTCTATACAGTGGTAATATATGCGCCTTACAGAAAGAAGGTCCTGTGGCTGAATTCCTATCTAGGGTACCTTTCTGTATGGAGTTTGTGTCTTCTCCCCCCGTTCTGCATGGATTTCCTGCAGGTTCTCCAGTTTCCTCCCATACCTTCTTGCCTCACCACAAGAAGGTCCGAGGTTCGAATCTCGGCTCGGGTGCCTTTCTGTGTGGAGTTTGCATGTTCTCTCCCCGTGTCCGCGTGTGTTTTCTCCGGGCACTCTGGTTTCCTCCCACAGTCCAAAAAACATGCTGCTGCATAAGTTAATTAGCTCGCAGACTAAATTGCCCGCAGTGCCCGATGATGGACTGGCGTCCCATCGTGGGCATATCCCTGCCTTGCGCCCTGTGTCTGCCTGGATAGGCTCCGGCTCACCGCGACCCTGTACAGGACTAAGCGGTTTCTTACGATGAGATGAATTTATTAACATTGAGTTCCACGCGTTTTGATGTGAACAGACTATTCTTAGTGTTTCTTAGTGGTTTCGTGAAGATCACTCTGCATGTTTTTGTGTCGTTATGAAAATAACCTTTATTTATTATTAATAAAATTACATACTACTTTTACAGGTAAGTATTGTTTAATCTTCGTCGAATTGTCACAACCATTTTTTGGTTTATTTATGCTGGAAAGAACCGTTGAGCTATGTAGCTCTTTACAGTTGTCCTGATGACATATAGTATGAAATAATATGTAGTGAGGTTGCTTATTTAACATTAAACTATTACAAATGTTATATTCAGAGCTGGCTCAACCTTAAAGCCACAGTGTTGTACAGTGTGGTGTTGCAGAGATTTGAAGATGCACAGGGACTTAGCTGATCGAATATCCAATGGAAGGGCATTCCAGAGTCTGGGAGCAGCGTGCGGGAAGGCTCTGTTACCCATCGAATGAAGGTGTGATCTGGGCACATGCAGCAAGCCCGTGTTGGAGGATCGAAGGTGTCGTTTTATGGAGTGTGCCTAAAGTAGGTCACAGATGTATGTCAGAGCAGCGCCAGTCAGACCCTTGTAGGTGAGAAGGACGTTCTTAAATTCAATCCTGTATTTAACCGGTAATCAGTGGAGAGACATCAGCACTGGGAATATATGATCGTGGATGGGTGTGCGAGTGAAGACTCGAGCAGCCGCATTCTGCACACGTTGGAGACGATTGATCAGATAGGCAGGGGTGCCAGAGAGACTTCACATCGAAAGCCCTGAGAGATTCTCGCGTTACGATCACGGTGAGAGACGAGCAAGGCCGACTACATTTCGACTTAAGTCAACTTTTGATTCTAGTTTTTCTGAGCTTAAAAACTTCACAGGTCTCCCAATCTTACCCTGGAACCTCGAATTCATGCTTGCTCTTCCAAACATTGCTCGAAGATACGTTTACCTGCGTCTCTTAAACAGTCCTAAATGCAGCATGACCTCATGCCCAGGCCTCCTGGGGTATCCTTGGGCCTTAAAAAAACATCCTTCAACAAGCCTTGAAGCCTCTGACCTAAAGGACAGGCCTCTTGACCCGTTTAAGATCTCCCCAACGTATTTAAGTCTCTTGACCTCGTGCCTTGGCCTACTATGGAAGGGGCAGCGTTTTAAACTCATGCCAAGGTCTGCGAAATACCTCAATCCGGTCGTGCAGTTAAAACCGTCCCAAGGGTCGGCTCCTGTTTCCTCAAATTGAGCACTTTTTAATTTGTGGCTAACCGTTGCACCTGCAACACCCTGGAGAGAGATGACGCAGTGTTGGGAAGCGGCCGCCGTGCCTCCGCGCCAGCGCTGTACCTGTGCGGAGGCAAGGACCCGCGTTGCGCCGCCTTCCACGCCCCGAAGCGCGCGCCATCTGCGTGTCAACGTTCCCTGCCTTCTCTCCGTCAATGTGCCATGCGAGAGAGAGAGAGAAAAAGGAAATTAACCCCGGTGCAATGGGGAGGGGAGAATAAATGCGTGGGGGGGTGGGGTTGTTGGGTTTTTTTTTCTGTTTTCAAGTGAAAACTTAATATTGGGCTTCATAAATTGAGGAATGAAATGCACAGTCTTGCATTTGTTTAAAAACACGTGAAAATTAAGTGTTATTTAAGTTTTGATTTAATTTTCCGCAAATGCAATAGTGGGCAGTGTCGAAATATTCGCATGCGAGCTTATGAAAAAATACAGGCCAAGCGGTTAATGCTGTGTGTAGTTTTTTAGCGCTGTGAGACAGATTGTAGGAAATTGTATTTCTAGATTTCAAGAAATTAACTTCGTATAAAATAAAATGTGTTAGTATTCAGGTTGTGTGTTAATGATGATGCTGTGTGCTAGTGTTGAGCCTGTGTGTTAGTGTTGAGTCTGTGTGTTGGTATTGAGGTTGTGTGTTAATGATGAGCCCGCGTATTCGTGTTGAGTCTGTGTGTCAGTATTGAGGTTGTGTATTAATGATGATGCTGTGTGGTTGTGTTAAGCCTGTGTGTTAGTATTGAGGTTGTGTGTTCATGATCTGCCCGTGTGTTAGTGTCGAGGCTCTGGTATTAACAAGTGTAAGGCTGTCGTCCTGTCAATATGTCACGATTTAAAAAAAAACGACAATGGTCCTACGAGTCAAATACCACGAGCAAACTACATTTCATCATTAACAAAGACTAATATTTGTGTTGGACAGCATTCGGACACAAAGTTTAGGTACCCAGTCGCAGCATAACAGCTGTTTATTTTTCAGACTCTCTCCCTTGACAGCTATGCGATGCGCACGCAAGCGTTGTCGACTGTGCACAGCATCACACTCAGAGGTACTATTTTACAGGACTATATTAATAATATAGCATTTTATAACATACAATTCATGGCAGAGATAGCTCATACCGTTCAAAAAATCTCCTGTCATAATAGACGATTCTACATTCTGGCATTCCAAATACACGAGTTTGCCTCTTAGAACTGCCAGTCAAGTGTAGTGCCAACTTTCCAGGTTGTGCGCATCATGCATGGCCAAATATGTACCTCTTGAGCATCTGGCAGTCGATGATGACGCTCACTTCAAATGTCATACATGCACCTGCGCACACAATGAACATGGAACGCGTGCTTTGCCATTCGGAATTTTAAAGATTTTGAAAGGAAATGCTCCCAAGAGCTGGCCCTGTGGGTTCCTCCTCTCTCCCTGGTGCCGTTTCAGCCTCCACGTTGGAGGCATCGGAGTGAACATGCGTTGCATCGCAGGAATCCGGCGTCCAGAGCTTGCAGGCTCACCGGGTATTTTCTACTGTAACAATAAACATTGGGATTTTTATCATTCGAAACGTGACGATGCCTCCAGCGTGGGGAGTCGATACGCCACCAACGCGGCCATCCAGAAAGAGTAGCTCTGGAAGAGCAATTCTCATGCATCGAGCCGTGAAAAACTCCCTCAGTACTATGTTGGTTGTTCCGAGAATGCACCAAATCAGAGACAAGGAGTCTTTGTGCTCAAATGAGCATTGAGTGCCACTAATTTCCCCTAGCGTTCCTGAGTGATGGACATTCCACATTAATGTGGCAGAGTCCAGGCTCTTCAGAGAACCGCAAATGCTGCGCCAACCTCCCTGCGCAAGTCATCGTTGTACCGACAATGGCCATCTAGGTTGGCTCTCCTGAGCTGGCTCTAGATATTTAACGGTACAGGAGGCATAAGCACTGTTGATTCTGTTCAAAAGTGCTGCCTGTTTGCAGCGCTTTGCGACATTCTGGTGAAAGGCGCATTATAAATGCAAAATTTGATAATTGATTTATTAACCTCCCCCCCCACCCGCTTTCTCGCGTAAGGGTGATGAGCAAAGTTGACCGAGGAATGGGATTTGAACTTGTGACCTTATCAATTCAACCAGAATTGCTGTGCTTTTGCTCTCAGAGGGCCTTGTTAGGAGGACAAAAAATATAATTACGTCATCGTTTAGGGCCGTACGTGTTTACCGTTGGCGGGCGGGAACAGACACCGTCGCAACCCCTCGGTCACAAAGTGGAAATGATGTCACATCACCGCACAACACTGCGCTATTTTCCGCGCACTCAACTCCAGCAGCTCCAGAGTAATGGGCACCCGTGCAAGCATTACGTAAGGTAAGGCGGTATGGTCACGCAGCTCGAATTTCTTTAAAATATAAAATAAAAGCCTCATCCGTGATAAGAAGCAGCTGCTAAGGATTTCTGTGTTATTATTGTTATAGGAGTGGCATACAACTTAGCTGTTCATGGAGCGTGGTAAACTCAGCTTGTCATTCCACTAGAGTTGTGAAAATGGATGCACATTTTTGGGAAGTCAACGGCAGTGTGGGTTGTCATGTGGAAATATCGGTCCTCCTTATAAGAACGTGGGCATTCCATGAATGGCTCAAGACCACTGATAAATGTGAGCATTTCGTGCAAGGACAAAGAGCAATGTCATCATCATGTCTATCTACTGCTGGATGAATACCTCGTCATGCCACTGACATCCCACCTTGTCCAGTGCCGTTACCATTGATCTCACTCTCGGACATCACTGATCTCTGTGCCGGTCATAATCTTGGATGAGTACCATAGCCAGTGAGTCCTTCACCAGTCTGGTACATCAGCCTCACAAACTGACAAATGCCCAAGCTGATTTGCCTTTTTTTCGTCAATGCATTGATATAGGTTTTCATGGCTTGGTGTATGAGAATTCCGTTCAAATGCTAATGTTTCTGAATAGCCGTGTCGCGTGTGCCTCCTCTCTCTTTCATAACGTTTCACCTCCTACGTTGGAGGCCTCATAAGGCATCTGCGTCAATATTGTGTCGCTGGTTCGTGCTTGTACCCTGACCCCACGTGTCCCTTCCTCTGTCTCTCCGTGTAACGCCAAGCATGCATCAACGTGCAATTTTACAGAAGTGTCTGCACTAAAATGATCTCATCACGCCGACTGAGAATCTGCTTCTAATTATCCTGCAGTTGCGACCACGTATTCATATAAATTACGTCTGGGTCTGAGCTATGTTGAAAAAATGATTTCACTTGAAAATTCCCAATAATGACAACCACTCTCGAAATATCATAGGCATATAACCCGTGCTTAATTCGTACTGGCACAATTTCCCCCCGGTAGTTACAGTAGCAGTGATATTTTAACTTGGCAGTCGCGCACCTATTTTGTGGAAACAAATAATTTCGGAAATATTCCACGGTAATGAAAAAAAATATAGGCGGAATAAATGTCACAATTTTGAACTGTCGTCTAAGAATAATTTTGGCTGAAAAGTAATATCTTAATGAAAACTAAATATACTAGGGGAAAAAAAAACTATCTGGCTGTGTTTGCTTAAATTACTGTGAGCATATTGAAAGTAAAGTGACATTATACGTATGTATGGAAAGCATGTATCTATGTACGTTACATGTGCTGCTACTGTGGTGTAATGGTCATCGGGCTGGACTTGCAATCTAGAGGTCATCGAGTCGACCTCCTGGTGCGGCAGTTAAATAAAGGGCAGATTCTTTTATTCCATCCACCAATCGTAGTATAGATGGGTACTTAAGCGGTTTAGTCGATCGCCTTGTGTATTGTGCTAGGGTAAAGCGTGGTTACTTCCACCTCTTCCGACATTTCTGGCTATTGTGGAAGAGTAGGCCAAACATATTCGACGTAACTTTGAACACCCGTTGCCATACACTCTTGTGAGTCCAGTCAATCTCGACTGCTCACTGATCACACACAGAGTGAGCTCTCTGGAAGAAAAAAAAACCCAGTTTTAAGCATGTTGCAAAACTGGCTCAGAATCAAGGATGTCAACGGTAACATCATTTATCGAAGATAACCGGTCCCAGATATTCTTGGGGCCGGAGGCCGCGATGGACCGGTGCCGATCGTTCCGCTCCGCGAGGTTTGCTCGCGGTTTTTGTGCCGGATGTGGTGCCAAGCGAAGGCCGCGCAAGACGAATACACACCGGCATACCACAGAGCAGGACTGTGACAACATGTGCTGTGCTTCAGTGTCAGCGTACGAGTTATTAGAACAGAGAATACGCGGCAAATTCTGAACAAAAACTTACTGCTGTGCTGATAAAAGCGGGCAAGAAGACGTACATAGGAACGCGCATTCATCTTTCACTCAAGTCTCAGAACGCACGAGGATGCCTCCAATGCAGTAAGCAATTCGTCCACTGCTACCATCAGTGACTACAGTTCCTTAATAACGGGTTCTGTAATAACGGGACCGCGCGGTGAGTTAGAGCTCCGTGCATCGTGGAGAGACAGCGCTTGACAATGTGAGCGTTGCCTCGCACGCTGTTCAAGTGTTGAGCTTAGGGAAAGGCACTCTCTTTTCAAGGTGCAAGAGTCCACCCCAGTGAATAATTATATACTGGCAAAAAGTACCCATAGCGTTAACAGCTTCACCTAAATGATAATTGCACTTCGAGAGCGCTATTCACCCGAGGGTCACAAAGAGCTGCACGCCGATACAGTGCTCATCGGGGAACACCCTATCCTCTCTCCTGCACTCACGTTATTTCGAGTGCGCCCTGTGTTTAGAATTCATCTGAAGAGCTGATCTTTCATCAGATGATGCATCCAACGTAGGAGGCGAAACGTCACGAAGGAGAGAGGAGAATCGCTCGACACGGCTATCCCGAGGGAACGGCGTTGGTAAGCAATCGCCACATTTACTGACATCAATATTTACGAACCAGGCGCGGCGCAATTCCTAAATTGTTGGAATTATCTTTGACTTTGTTGACACGATTGTCCACGACCCGTTAACCCACAGTACAGCGAATGCAGGGGCACTCCAATTGCATTGCATTGAATGTTCTATAACCTGGCATAACAAACCCTGTCATGCCAATAGGGGTCGGCATAAAAAAAAACTATAAACCATCGAGCAGAATTCCCCTCGGAGAAGACACGTATCAGGTAAATCAATTTACCGGTTCTTGCAAAGGAAAAAGATTTGTTTAGGCCCGAGTCCTGATAAAACAAGCAAATATGCAGAAATTCCACTTGTGTCTCATGCTATTTGAATCACAGCTGGAATGCTAAGTGGAACTTTCTTCAAGGAAACCTGAACAGGACTACTTAATACAATAATACATTTCTGTCTGACATCCTTTAAGGTTCTATTGTACGAAAACTACACAGCGCAGCAGAGTAATGAGTTAGAAATAATGAGTTGCTACAGTTGGGTTATTAACGACAGAGGCTTGGACGCTCTGTTTCTTGCAGCACTGAGGCTTAGTTTTAGCTGTGTAAATAATCACAGCCCTGTTGCCGGTCATATATCAGCTGATGATTTTTATGGATTTATATTTGTAAATCTGAAGGGGATTAAAAATAATTTGTATGAGAAATGACGGTTTTGGCACCTTAATTTGGGTGGGAGGGTGAAGCCTAAGTGATTACACTGGTGCCTTTACGGCAAGAAGAACCTGAGTTCGATTCCTGACCTGGGCACCTTGCTGTGCTGGGCTTACATGTTCTCCCCATTCTGCATGTTTTTTCTTTCGGACCTCCAATATTCTCCCAGAGATAAAGCAAAAAAACCCATTGTTAATGGTGTTGACCAAACATCCCAATATTAAAAATGTACCTGCAAATTATACAATTTGGATAATGCATACAGTAACAATGTCACCCCCTTCAACAAAAAAGAGACTTTGGGACTCTCCTCAGAGAGATCGGAGACTCGGGGTGAGGCTCCTCAGCATAAAAATGCACAGTTGTAACAATGATAAATATTTAAAAGACGTGCAATTATGGATCAGGATTGCGGTAAAAACACAGAACAGAGCCATTTTCTAAAACGGCAACTCATGCCTAATGTCATCTCATCTCATTGTCAGAAATCGCTTAGTCCTGTACAGGATCGCGGTGAGCCGGAGCCTCTCCCGGCAGACACAGAGCGCAAAACAGGGATACACCCACGATGGAACGCCAGTCCATCACCGGGCACTGCGGGCAATGTAGTCTGCATGCAAATGAACCTATGCAGCAGCATGTATTTTTGGACTGTGGGATGAAAACCCGAGTGCCCGGCGAAAACCATGCTTAATGTGAAGCTCGTTAACAATACACGTGCAAGAGTGACGGTCCTCGTCGATATTTCAGCAGATGCACTGGGTGTTGCTATGGGATTGTTACATCGCCAAACATCACGACGGAGGAGGAACGCTCAACACGACTATTCCGAAAGAGCAGATCTATGAGGGCAATTCTCATCACAAGTCGAAGCCACTGCCAGGTGAAGGTCGGTCAGTTTGAAGGACAATGCATAGGTTATCAAAGCTGCCTGTTTGCATACTTTGCCACGAGTATGTGTGGCTTTTGCAAACTGGACACATTGTAAAATGTGTCTATTTTGGTGTTTGGGATCTTAACACTGCATAATCGCCAGATACGGTAAAACCTGTTGTAATCTTATATATGTATACTGCCAAAAAAGTACCCATAGCGTTAACACCTTCAAAACACTTGTCGCGCTGGTCTCACCACGCAGTGCGGTCGCATCGCCCGTCAATCAGTCCGTGTAACCGATTGGGGGCAGGAGGGACCCTTTGACCCGTTGTGTTTCATAAAGAATACAGGCGTCTGGTGAAACTGCACGCACAACGCAACAAACGCATGAAAGCAGAACACCGCACACTCACTCTCGTCAGGCACGGCTCGCCAACAACGTGCATACGTCTTCACTGGATTTAAGAGTCTTTTCAGCTGCGCCACGTCCCTGAAGGCCAGAACACCTGTGCATTGTATCAACCGCGTGTGTAAACACATGTTCACAATCCCAAATACAACCATGAACATCTATATATATGCGAGCGGCTGCTCACGATAGATCTACTGAGCACAACATCGCACTGCCCTCGGGGCGATAGCGTAAAGATATCTGCATGTAAGGCCTTTCAACCCGCACTGTCCCTACACCTCCATGAACAGGCCAGGTAACTCACTAATCTCCACACCTGACCCAATCTAAGTACGATGCACCCGTGCACACTACATGATATTAACAGAAACATCGGGATTGTTAGCTTACGAGCGATGCCTTTCGGGTTCCTGACAAACTCTGCACTTGGTTTCGCGGAGATCACGCTCGGGCCATTCGAGAGCTCACCTATCAAGAAGGTTTGCCCCGCTGCCAATTCCGATTCGACTCAATGAACTCATACGATTCCCACGATTCGGCGCGGTGGCCCAGTGGGTAGCGCCGTCGCCTCCTCACAGCAAGAAGGTCCCGGGTTCGAATCTCGGCTCGGGTGCTTTTCTGTGTGGAGTTAGTGAGTTCTCTCCCCGTGTCCGCGTGGGTTTTCGCCGGGCACTACCGGTTTCGTCCCACAGTCCAAAAAACATGCTGCTACATGGGTTAATTGGCCTGCAGACTAAATTGTCCCCAGTGCCCGGTGATGGACTGGCGTCCCATCGTGGGTATATCCCTTCCTTACGCTCTGTGTCTGCCGGGATAGGTTCCAGCTCACCGCGACCCTGTACAAGAA
>JAZEWT010000020.1:9385604-9409192 GCA_036362905.1 Mordacia mordax | reverse complement strand
TGGGAAGCCTTACAGTCCAAGTCGACTGATTGGACGAGATCAGCCACGTTGAGAGTCATTTGGTTGTAGTTTTGTAACATCCTTCAGGAGTGCTTCCCTGATACTATAGAATGTTCCACTGTTCTCTGCAGATCCATGTGTCAAGAAATTGGCTACTACTTACTTACAAATGGATTTGGCTCTTGGGCATACAGAGATATCACTGTAGATCCATACACTGGACGCCAGAAACTTGGGTCAACCGAAATGTTAGTGAATTACTTTTAAAGAGAAAAAAAGAACTGATTTAACAAAGCTGAGAATTTTATTTATTATTTTTAAACCACAAAAAATGCACGACTTATGTACTTGCAAAAGTAGAGACAATACGTACAACTTGTGTCAATGAACAAAGCTCACACATGCCAAAGCACTCAGTCAGTGCAAGTCCACTAGCCACTACAAAGTCTGAAAACGCACGTGTGGTTTGACTCAATTGTACACATGGGTCGCATTTCAAAACACCGCATACAGCAGAAACTGCATCTCGTGATTCGTATTTATTGCATTATCACAACTCCAGTGACCAGAATGGGCACATTTCTTTGTCCACATAATCAAGTTTTCTTGACTAGGTTACGTAAAAAGTAAGTGTCGTGGACCTGCCTCCACCCGACAGCCAATCAATAACGTTTTCGCAAGTGAACAGAAATTCTCAATTCTTTGCAACGTGAGCAGGTACCAGGCGACCGATGAAGCTGATTGCAGTTAGTAAAACGTTGCACCATACCCTAATATGTCAATCTTGTGAATTTGCTCCCTAAGTACTGAAGTATTAAAGTAGTAGAGAATTGGCACGTTCTGTTCACGTGACAAAACCTTAGAGATTGGCTTTGTCAGGTGGAGGCAGGTTTACAATACTTATTTTTAATGTAACACAACGCAAAAGGTACTTTATTATGTATGATGTTGGTCGCGAAAGCCTTAATGTTAAAATAAATTCAGCTCCAGATGTGGACCTGTGGTCAATTCCCTTGTGTCAATGTTACACAGATATGGGGAGCGGTCATGTACTGCTTAACATACTGCCCATTGTTGTGTTGAATTTCTCGTGCTGCACAGCACCAGAGTAATTGAGAGTCTGAACTAGAGTATGCCCTCCCTGTGGTCTCTGTAAATAAGCATGGGACGGTCCTCATGTTCCTTGATGCCCCTCAGCCAATGGTGGCAATTCCATATTCCTATTGCAGGCATTAGCGGATTTATATGACAATGAATTTCAAAGAAAATGGAACTTGTTTCGTGGATAGCAGAGGAATGATGGGTGCCACATCAATCTCTACCAGAGGTTTGAACGCATGTTGATCCGATCTAAGTGCTCTGTAAGAGTTGTCCGTGGTTTCAACCCCCAGACTGGCATACGGTGAGAAGTGCGGGAATGAGGATTGTGTGGAGTGAGTGTCTCGCGTATACTCGGAGGGAATCTGGTCAGATATGTTGTGGTTCTGGCCACGCCAGCCTCGTGCTACGCCAACTTCATTAAACGCCATCAGCACTCGCCCATCAGACTGAGGCTAAGTGGGGGGGGGGCTGTTCTTATTTTATACATTACATAGAGTACAAACAATTGTACACAATGTATGGTGGCACAAATATATACTGTTTCATACACAGCTATACAATATTTCCATTTGTATATACAGTATTACAGCAACATACAGCAATATATACAAAACTGTACACAATATAGTGCATTATGTATATGATGATACGTACTTGATTATACAATACTATTATGTAATGCAACTTCCATGAAGGTAATGGTACTTGCGGTTAGATTAATTTTCACCACCGTGGGTGCATCAGGGTATCGACGTAGGTTTAGCTTCGCTCAATGTGCGAGAATTTCTCTCCAGAGCCCCTCTTTCAACACAGCCGTGTCGAGCGCCCCTTCCTCGCTCCTCCGCGACTGACGAGAGATCGGCTCTTGAGAGCAATTCTGAATGCAGGGCGTCCTCGAAATAACGTGAGCGGAGGAGCTTAGGGTGTCCTCCCGTGAGCACTACATCGGCATTCTCTGGGAGTAGACACGTGCACATTGAAAAAGAGGAATCTTTGTCCTCGACGAATCTCAACATTTGAACAGCGTGCGAAGCGACGGTCACATTGTCAAGCACCGCCTCTCCACACCGCACAGATCTGTAACGCGCCAGGACACCCCCGTTGTCTTTGTTATTAAAGAACTGTACAGTAACTGATGGTAGCTGTGGATGTGGTGTTTTCAGAGAGGATTGTGATTATTTTTTTTCAAGTGGCTTCACTTTTTGAAGCAAATTTTACGTTAAAATATTTGTATACAATCTCATCGCATTCATCGTCAGAAACCGCTTAGTCCTGTAGAGGGTCGCGGTGAGCCGGAGCCTAACCCGGCAGACACAGGGCGCAAGGCAGGGATATATCCAGGATGGGACGCCAGTCCATCACCGGACACTGCGGGTAATTTAGTCTGCGAGCCAATTAACCTATACAGCAGCATGCTTTTTGGACTGTGGGAGGAAACCGGAGTGCTCGGCGAAAACCCACGTGGACACGGGGAGATCATGCAAACTCCACACAGAAAGGCACCCGAGACGAGATTCAAACCTGGGATATTCTTGCTGTTATACATATATTTACTTTTATACAATGAAAGTTCATATATGTATAACACTACTAGCTATAAAAGGGCTAAACATTTTCCTTCATGGAAATGCTGTAATGGGGTTTTGGTAAAAAAAATCAGACACAGGGCGCACCACTCTAAAAGTCGCTCAGTATTTTTATAAGACTCTGTATGTTCTCAAATTGTTATGACTTTTCTTTGCACAGAGCCTAAATTGTAGTGTTAATAATACGAACTATTAAATGCAGAGCGTGGACGTGTCTTGCATATTAAGCTCCATACAAAAAAGTTCAAATATCCCTGTTTTTCAGAGCCACTGATCTCAATCGATCTTAACTTTTTGTGCTGGAGGTGTTTGCGTGTTTCTGTGAATGCCAGACGTGTGTCTCCTGGAGTGTAGCTCTCCTGCTAGGGTTTCCCTTGGCGAACAAGTTTGGTTGGAGGTTTCAAGACAAATTACGATCTGAAGACCCTCCAACTAAAGGAGGCTGGCATCAGAAAAGGCATCCAGCCGTAAATTCTGCTCCAACCTGCCAGCCTGGGTCACCCTGGATAGCCGCCCTCTTTAAGCGGCACGAGCAGCAGTGCGCCAGTGGAAGAAATTCGACATGCCTGCGCGCAGAGAAAGTATCTCGAGAGGACTTTTGTCTGCCTACTAACAAATGGGGGCAACGTGACCCTAACCGGGATTTGAACTCAGAAAGTTGATATTACAAACCCAATTCCCTCCCAAGTTACTCACTTCCAATTCTGTCCAGTGTACACCGAGTGTGAATAACGTGTTTAATAAGCGCGCGTGTTACTTTATCTGGCTGGGTGGCACTGTGCATGGCGGTCGACTCGAACAGTTGAAAGGTAAAATTACAGTCAGCGCCCAACTCAGCTTCCTATGGATGGGCTGAGCCTGCCACAGGAATGTGGAATGCACACTGCTTCTCAGGGCTGTCGAGCCCCCCCCAACCCGGCTAAATAGAGCACGAGGACACTGTGACTATCTGAACACGATAGAGTTTTGCATTGAAAACAAGGACGCAGACAACGGCAAATGGGTCAGGATGGATTATGGCAGGGATACTGGTACGAGGGCCGTGAGTGGCACACAAGGTGACAGCACCATGCATCTATAAGTTGTGTTAACCAAGGAAAGCGCTTTAAGAGAAAAAAAACTATTCAATAGGTTTATTTACTACATTGTGTTTGGAGACGGGGGCCAGCTAATTAAAAGGAGGCAGATCTCTACAGAAGAGTTAATAAGTTAACCCCTGGGTCACTACTTCGAAAAGGTTGCCGAGTCCTAGATTAGAGCAGTGCAAGGCCGTGAGGGATGGGAACAGTGTGGAGAGGCCTTTACAACGAGCTGCTGATGATTATGATTCGTTAAGACACCCATTCAGCCCTTCTTGCATCACGACTTCAGTCTCTTAAAAATGTACGGCTTACACATGTGTTTGCCCCCCCCCCCGTCATATGAATGTGGAATTTTATCCACGACCTCAGGGTCACCAACGAAAGTGAACACTACTCCACGCTCGCTTGAGCAGGGGGACACTCTTCTGATTAAACCTGTGGGAGTGTTCCCACGTGACTTTCAACAGCCCAATAACCCATGGGCAATAGCCATAGAAACACGCGGACTGAAGTTTGCCATCAGGTCCGCACTGGAAAACGCAGGAAAGCAGGTTCATTGCCGACACATGAGGCTCAATCCCTGTGCATGGATACATATGCATATTTCCTACGTACACTGCAAGTGCATAGCTAGTCCCATTTTCAAGTACGCTTCAGTTTATTTTAATATTCACAAAAGGGACTTCATTGTTCAAAAAGTGCATTCTACGTTACGGGGAGTATGCAGCCACTAATCTTACATCTTCCCTTTGCTTTAATCAACATTAAAAATGTTTAGTGACCACACTCAACAATAAGCAACAAAGAATTAAATGTTAGAAGTACAACTGGCGATAAAGCTTTAAATTTCCCTTTGAGCACATAAATTATTTGTCAAATATATACACACATGTATGTACACAAAACAACGACAAGCACATACACCAACACTCCCGTCACACGTAGAGCAGATAAAATATGTACATATTTAAGTGCAAAGTGGAACAAACAGTGTTTATAAAAAATCGCAGTCCTTCTTGTTTTGTTCTTAAATTTTGGTATTTAAGTGCGATCCGAACACATCTGTTAACTTTGTTAACTTAACAACACCTGCCATAAAAATGCGTGTACCAATTACAGGCGATTTCACCCGGGCAATGTGATGCAGTAAGCGCATGACATGTACCTCGTGCATGATGCACAGGAGCCACCTTCTACGCTTCAGTTACTCGCATCGCCGAGACGGCTTCTTACAGTTCCACAATACCAGCCAGGCCCGGGGGGCTGGTCTGCGGCAGAAGCCTCTCCCCCCCTATAAAAATCGCGCTGTTCAGGCTGACGGACCTCTTCATGCCGCGCCTGGACGCCGGTGTTTCAGCCGCCTTGGTGTCCACCGAGTCGCCCTTCGCTCGATTGTCAACCCGGTGGTCGTCTCTGCAAACGCCCCGCAAGTGGACCCGCGCAGGCTCGCCGCTCCCCGAGAAGCCCAGGGCGCAGGCGAGTCCAACGGCTTCCACCTTCGCCTCGCGCAACCCACCTCCGTCGGATCGCGGCGCGGGCCTCTTGGCGCCGTCACGCGGCGTGTCGGGGCCGACGACTCGACGACCACGAGTGTCGGGATCCATGAACTCCTCGCCCGGGCATCTGTCGCGGTCTCCGCCGCCGTGATAGCGGCCGCACTTGGTCTCGCCGGCGCCGTGACCCGAATCCCTGACGCCCGCGAAAGCCGGTCGCAGCCGCCCCGCGAACGAGTTCGTGAGCCGCTCCAGTATCTGCGCGTACTTCTCAGCCGTGGGCTTGGCGATCGAGGCAGCAGCACCGTCACTGCCGCCGCTGTCAACGCCATCACCACCGATACTACTCTCGGCATCGCTACCGTCGTCACCGCTGCCGGCGCAGCCGCCAACACGGCCACCGGCGCGCACGCCCACGTTGGATGAGCCGATGCCCAGCTTTCTCAGCCTCTGCACCAGGGTGAAGTGATTGGAGCTGAGCTCCGTCTGGCTTCCCGCGTTGCTCGTCGTCCTCTGTTGACCCATGACCTCCTTGAGGATGGCCGTGGCCGGCTTGGAGGCCAGGAACACCTCGGCCGGCTGTCCCAGCGGCGGGAAAGCGAGCGGCGACAAGAGCGGGGACGGCAACTCGGGCAGCAGAGGCGAGTTGGGCGGCGGCGCCGTGGGCAGCGGCAACGTCCGCGGGCGGCTCGTCATGCCGTGCGCTGCTGCCAGCTGCGCACGCTGCTCCGCGAGCGGCGGCGGCGACGACGACGACGACGACGACGCGGCAGAGATGCCGCGCTCCTGCAGCAAATCAGGCAGGCGCAGGGTGGCACTGCACGTCCTGGTGGACTCGCGGGTGTTGGTGAAGGACTCGGCGAGGCTGGCGCGGCGCGACGGCGCGGGGCTGGACGCCGCGCTCTCGAACAGCCGCGCGGCAGGGCTCCCGGTCCCGCTGCGTTTGAAGAGGACACAAAATTAACGTGCGGATCGACGTTCGCGACGCAAAGGGCAGCCAGGAGTTGTTATTAGGTTTCCCAGCCAGAGTTAACAACAAATTGCGGGCCTACAATGACTGGGAGACCTTTATTGAGCCCACAAAGCCACTCGGCCAATTGGCGAACTTGTGTGAGAGTCCAAATCAAGTGGAAGTAGTTTTCCACTGAAATGAGCGTGGGCCGACACTCACCTCCTGTCACAGTCCTCAGCCAGGGGGTGGAAATTTCCATTTTGCTATAACAGGAGCTTTCTAATAGGATAACCGCTGTTGACTTCCACACCATATAACACTGCCGTTGTCAAGCCAAGAGGGATGTAGTGCTGGTTTGCACCCCGGTTAATTATCACCACGCAGCTGAATCTGCATGATAATAATAATAATAAATATACATTAATTGGCCTCGTGATTGAGTGCTTGACTCTCAACCTGAAGGTTGACCTACAACATATTCCTGCCAGGATCCATAAACTCGAGTTTCATTTTGTGGGAAGTCACCAGCGATTGTATTTTGGTACGCCTTGTCCCTGTCAAAGGAACGTGGAATTTCCAACCAGCTTAGGGCTACTGATGGAGATGATTGCCACCCTATTGCTCATGTGAGCGCAGACACTCCAACTACATTGGCTTGGCTACACGTAGGCACATACCCATATAACTACATTATTGAGCACTGAGAAATACTCTCAAGAGCTGTTCTCTCAGAATAGCTGTGTCGAGTATTCCTCCTCTCGCCTTCACGACGTTTTGCCCCCCAAGTTAGGGGGCTCATCAGGCGTTTTTTTTTTTTTCACCATGGGAGGTGAAACGTCGAGGAAGAATACTTGATTGATATGACTGTTATGAAAGAACAGCTTGTGAGAGCAATTCTCATACATCGAGCCAGGGAAACCTACATCATTACATTATTGAGCACCGCCCTACAACAATTACCGCAATATGATTTTTCAGCACACAGGAAGTCCCGCATTAAAAGCAGATTGCCATGGCACCCTTAACTCACAATCACAGAATGTCACCATAAGCCCAGTTGAACTCTCATTGCAAGAGAGTTAGACAAATCATTGTAATTCACATAATCAACAGTAGAGGCTCAAAAGCATAATTATTGAGCATAGATTTTTAAAAGCAAAAGATCCAAAGGTATATTTAAATAGGATTGTCTGAGAATTGCTTTTAAGAGCTGCTCTTTTGGGATGGCCATGTCGAGCGAGGAGGAATGGCTTAACATGGCTACCCCGAAAAATCAGCTCTTAAAAACAAATCTCATGCATTAAGCTGATGCGTAGGACTGTGTCTATAATCGAGTTAGTAGCTCACTACTGATAGCACACACTACGCGAGGGGTTAGATTCACTTTGTCTAATACTACGATCAGTGGGTTTGAATGTAGCAGTGTCTTACGGTTCGTTGGTGACTGGTTATAAATTAGCCGGCTTCATCAAATATTTCATCCAAAGCCTGAGTATAACAAAACAGTGAAATGTATCAAATATAACGTCATGCAGAAGGTGCTGCAACACAGAGTGCAGTGTTTCTAAAAATGCGTTAACTTAGAGAACCCCACAAAGTTAAGATCCCCCAATTCATAAAGTGCTGTTAGTGAGCACCGAATAAAAGCTGCCATGTTCCAAAATGGAGGACGTGTGGCCAGGACCGTGCCCTGGCTGCCATTCACCAAGTGCTGAGCACAACACCGTGCTAGGAATTCAGTTAAGGCTGAGTCAACCTTGGACAAACTAATGCCAGGCTCACATTGCAATTGTTTGAGATTATGTGCGTCAAAGGACGTGACATTCCCTGGGATGTTAGTGTAGTGCATTAACCACTGCAACATTGGTAGTCATGCAGAGACATACACGCATATAATAGACAAGGACAAACAACAGTCCAGCATGGCATTGGTGGGTGACCAACAATACTATGCATGGCCACCTTTCTCTCTCCAGTGCTAATGTCTACACATGATACCAGGTACTCATAAGGCTGAGTCGACCTCGGGGAAGGCCCTGGACCAGTTTAGAAAATCGTCACTGGTGTTGGCCGTGAGCAGGAATCAAACTCGGATTTATAAAATATATTGGCAGGGGATGTGAGGCAATACAACCATGGGACAGCCTGAACTTTGAGCATTAATCATAAACCCTAAGGCTTACTCTCACTCAATGCATCTCAGATGTTACTTATGAACCTGACAAATACCAAATGTATCTTACACTATTTCTTAATACCTTAGTAACGGTGCTTCGCATACAGAGTAGGGTGCTAATTGCACGTGCTTTACTAAGTCCCAGCTTGCACTTCAAGAATATGGGGTTAATTATAATGGAACACGTCAAAAATTCTGTGTAAATGAGGCTAATAATGATTGGCCACCTCCTCAACCATCAGTCATAACGTGACCACAGTTCAATCCATGCAGTGATGCTTTGTATGGCTGTTGTGGTTCATATCAAATCTGAAAGTGACGGCACAGTTTGTAAGAACAAGTCACATATAATTCATGCATGACTAGTAAATAATGTAATATTATTCGACATACAATGGAGGCATTGAGAGAATAAACTTTAACACTAAGGCTTTCGTGACCAATGTTATCCATAAAATTAATTTTAGGTTAGGTCACGTGAAATAAAATAGGATAACATTTTAATTTTTAAATGACCTGCTTTAACCACACTCAAAAGTAGAACATAATTTTTTTGAACACAAAATAAATCAATCTATCTAGGGATACAGACTAAAAGCGGGTGGCCAAACACTGACAATATGTTACTTACGATTGACTGATAATACAGTGAGATTTACATTCTAATTATTTTAGTCATAAATATGTGTTTTTCTAATGTTTTTCGAAGCAATCATCAATAATAATTGCATTTTTAAAGCGCCTTTCATCCGAGGGTCACAAAGCGCTGCACAGAGCTGCGGAGAGAAGGGCACATCAACAACGAGGCAAGAACGGCAAATCAGCAAAAAGATTTTTTTGGGAGGTTTATTTCTATGTTTATGACTTCTTAAATTCTTCATACGTGTAGTTGAGACAACTACTGCGTATATTACGTTATTTATACAGTACATAAATATTATTTTGCAGCTTTGTCACGTGTACTTGGCAGTACACATTCTGGCATTACTTTTTTTTCCGTCAAAACAAAACAACTATTACCATTGACAATAAACAGCTAAGAAGTTTTTTTTATTTCTATCTATATACTAAGTGAATTTAAGCATTACGCCCAATTTCTACCCGTCACATTCAAACCTGTAATTATCTCTCGGAGAAGTGACGCTTGACCAAATCTGCGCTAATTATCGGGGTCTCCGCATGCATCGCGAATTCTACCCAGTCCTGGGATAATGCTGACCCCTACCGGAGGCTTGCTGCATGGCACTGGGGGAGGGTTGACAAATTGTGGGTTTCATTCAGCCCATTGTGGGCAGCGCGGTGGCCCAGTGGTTAGCGCTGACGCCTCACAGCAAGAAGGTCCCGGGTTCGAATCTCTCGGCTCGGGTGCCTTTCTGTGTGGAGTTTACATGCTCTCCCCGTGTCCGCGTGGGTTTTTGCCGGGTACTCCGGTTTCCTCCCACAGTCCAAAAGCATGCTCCTGGATAGGTTGATTGGCTCGCAGACTAAAATTGTCCTGCAATGCCTGGCGATGGACTGGCGTCCCGTCGTCGGGTGTATTCCTGTCTTACGCCCTGTGTTTCCGGGATAGGCTCCGGCTCACTGTGACCCTATATAGGATTAAGCGGTTTCAGATAATGAGATGCGATGAGATTCAGCCCATTGTCCCTGTCGAGTCGATTGAATGAGTAGTTTGTGGGAAGTGAACGGCAGTGATCATACGGGATTAAGAGGGGGCTGATAATGAATACATGAACTGTAGCTCGTTTTATGAAGTATTTTATGCACTATGATATTCATTCCTATTTGCAGATGACAAGAAATTCCAGTAGAATCTCACTCCAACAATAACTATATTCCCTTCTCTTTCACTCGAAATTCTGGACATGGCCATCCTGAAAAGTCAGTCCTTGAGAGCAATTCTCATACAAAAAAAAAAGTTATTGTTGCCTATTTGCTGCTCTTACGTCGTTGTTGTTACTGACATGCCATTCTATCTGCAGCTTTGTGCAGCACTTTGTGACCTTCGGATGAAAATTGCTCCAGAAGTGCAATTATTATTCTTATATTCCTCCTGCAATAGTTAATGTTACACATACCCACAAGGCTGACCGGGTCTTAGGTTAAGATTAAATTACGAATGTGCTTTTGTGCAGACTTTGGTGACCCTTTTAAGCCCACCAAACTCAGTTAACATTATTTCACGCTTAATTATGAAAAGAGCTATGAGATTTTATTTAACCATCCTTGTGCTTTTGATTGAGCACTATTAAACCACTTTCATGTCATCTAGTTAACTACGCGACCGTCTACTGACACATGAGCAAGTCTGTAAAGGAAGTGTAGGTAACTGCACTGGCACATTAGTGATTGTGAGATATTCTTACAATTAAGAGTAACATATCATGTCTGACGATTCAACACTGATGCTTAATAGCCCGCTCTTCTTAGTGATACTACAGGGTCAAGAGCACGGCACTTCGAGCAGACCATGCAGAACAACAACAACAAAACAATGTTACATTAACGTCAGAAATTGTGCTCTGTATCATGCCCACCCATGGATTGAAACAATATTGGATGGAGGGGGGTTGGTGTTCCAATGGACCCCACCGATAGGTTACCTGAAATCAAACACTCCTGCTAGGGTCTTCCTTGGTAAACAACTCTGGGGGGAGGTCCTAAACAATAAATTATCTCAAGAGGGGCATCTAACCATTCTCATCTCATCTCATTATCTGAAACCGCTTAATCCTATATAGGGTCACGGTGAGCCGGAGCCTATCCCGGAAACACAGGGCGTAAGGCAGGAATACACCCGACGACGGGACGCCAGTCCATTGCCGGGCATTGCAGGACAATTTTAGTCTGTGAGCCAATCAACCTATCCAGAAGCATGCTTTTGGACTGTGGGAGGAAACCGGAGTACCCGGCGAAAACCCACGCGGACACGGGGACAGCATGCAAACTCCACACAGAAAGGCACCCGAGCCGAGAGATTCGAACCCGGGACCTTCTTGCTGTGAGGCGTCAGCGCTAACCACTGGGCCACCGCGCCACCATTACATTCGTCTCCAATTCCCCCACCACCCATCCAAACCTACAACAAACGTCATCAGACCCGAGGTTCGTTGCACGGAGCAGTTTTGCCTCGTTCACTACAGGCGAACGATGAGGTTGAGAGGCATCTTCGGGACAGCACAAGCAGCGTCGTCCAATACCACAGCAGCTGCCGCAGCATCGGCGGCCAAAGCGCGAGCACCTTGAGAGCGAGGCCTCACCTGGTCGTGATGGCCGTGATGTCCGAGGGGTGCATGATGCGGCACGTGGTGAACGTGTACGTGTAGTTGGTCTGGGACACACACTTGCCGGGGAAGTACACTGGGGGAAGCACAGGGGACCAGAGGAGGGGGGGGGAAGGGGTTGGTCAGGGAGGGCGCTGGGAGAGAGTGGCGGTGTGATACACATGACTTGTGCTCACCGGGAATGTCCGGCACACACGGACAGTGATGGAAGGATATGTGCAAACAGTCCCAAGTGACCAGAGAGAGATTAGGAGTCAGGGTGGCACAGTGGTAACATCTGTGTATCTAAGTAGATTCTTTTCCTTATAATCCAACAAAATATAAACAAATCATGAACAGACTCCTGCCACTGAATAACTGCAATGAATTCGCCCACAGCAGCGACTCAATACATCCAGAATTGTGGGCAGTAGGTAAGAGCAAGTCCGTGCAGAATCTTTAAGATGGTGAGGGTGATCTTGTCACCAATCTGGGGCATTATTGGGAAGCTGTGGAGAGACGTGATGATTGGAGCGACACGGTCGTTGCTCGCTCACAGAGGGAACAAGTCTTGCGGAATCGCTTCTGAATCATCTTGGGTTTGGGGGTGAAGCCGCGGCGGAGGGATTAGCGGCACTCGCGGCGGCGGCCGAACACAGCTCGGGGCGAGGGCCTCTGCGGCGGACGCCCCGAGACAGGCGGAGCGGCCGCCTTACCCGGCTCGTCCTCCTCGAAGTCGCTCATCCGGTAGATGGGGTGACTCCAGGAGGGTGGGGGGAGGCTCGGCCACGAGTCCTTGGTGATGACGCCCGGGCGCGCGTCCAGGATCCCGCCCAGGTGCGGCTGAGCCAGCTGCTGCCACTGCTGCAGAGTCAAGGAGCCTGGTGGAGAAGAGCGCATGTGGCAAGTTTAGCCTGGCAGGTGGCCCGAGTGCCTGTGTAACGATGGCCGTGGCAAGACTCATACCCGATCCGAAAAGATTAGTTTTCCCAGTTGGCGTTTTATTTTATTTCATTTAGTCGCTAGTAATAATAATAATTATGACGTTTTAACGTCTGGAGTATTTTTTCAGCCTATTTTTTTTGCTATTTGTATTCCCCAATATAAGGTTCGTACAACGTTTCGATTTAATGAATGTAATTCATTATTGTTATTACACCAGTGGCCAAGTTTTTCTTCCTTGCACTGACGGTGGAATCCCGCATCGAGTGTTCATTTGTTTGCGAAGGGCTGACAGACCCAGTCAGATATCAATTGCGACTCACGTTAGCGACTCATGGCCAAAGCAAGGTGCCTGTGTTGTGTTGATCTCAAACCTCCAGTCCACATACAGATGCGAGCACACATTCACAAGCAGGTGATTAAGCGTAAACACGAACGCTAGCATGGATTTTAAGGGCTGGTGGTACCACCAGCACCACAACCATCTGGCTTTATCTTCCAAGTGCCAAAGTTTACACTCTGAACTAGACTAAGCGGACATATGAAATGACCAGGAGAAGTCCAGACACCACGTGCCATTTATTGAACCCACGTATCCCCATTCATAGCACAGTGCCCTACCAATGCGCCACTGCTCCCCCCACACACAGAAATGACAGAGAGCCCCTGGGTAGCTTTTAACAGACTGTCTGGAGAAATGCTCCGACTGATAACTTATTAGGCACGGCACAGTGCAAGAATGTATCCGCACCATACCTGACCACCACCATCACTGTCTCCCTACTGCACCCGGTATTCATGCAAGGCAGGGTTGGCCTACCATAGAACTAGACTCGCTTCAGGTATCACTTGCCACCGACGCGTGCCATAGCTGGGAATACAATTCAGTTAATTGTGGGGTTCGTCACAGAGTGCACTCACCACTGCACCACGTCCACACGCGTACTCAGTCGCACGCAAAAACAAACACAGTCGGGTCACACTGGGCTACACAAGGCCATGGGAAAAGAACCCATTATGAACTGTGTGTAAAGTTAACACTTCACATAAACAGTCGTGTTGGATGAGGGCAGCAGGAAGTTACACAGGCAGTCAGGCTCACTAAAGCATTTGTTTCCAAGGTTTTGTTATAGACACATGTATATACACATTTGTCTTCATGTGGAATATCTGGCCAGGTGGCAATGAGTTATCGAGTTAATTAAGAAAAGAAGGGTCGTAAGTTCAAATCCCCACTGCAGGTCGACCTTGCTCAACTTCTCCCTGGTGTAGATGAAACGGAAATTACTTTGTGAAAAGTGAACATATGGAGAGAGAAGAGGCACAACTTTTTGACTGGAAATATCCACAGCTCTGCAGGTTTCAAAGACAATGATATTTTTATGATTCAACAGCCTTGCCTTCCACTGAATATTTTTTTCTGGTTTGATTACATTTTCATTAAATACCAAACAGTGATATTTCTGAGAGAAAGCTGAACATACAAGTCAGTAAATGTGTGCCACACACATGGAGGTATTGATTGGAGATGGACACAATGTACACAGCGCCAAACAATGACTGAGGCATCATTTTTAATAAGAAATTAATGATAAAGAAGCCAAAAATAATATACAGAAATCAGGCACACACAAATAAAAAACAAATAATGTTCAGGCTCAAAAGGACAAACTTAACATCTTTATAAGATTCATATTGTAAAATGTGATTGGCTATTGAAATGTCATGATTTTGTTGTTGTTGCAATAACGTAATGCTTTCCCACAGCCAATGCCTCTCATCATGTGCAGAATGTATAGTTGCCAACTTTTAGAAGCCAAAGACCACGCTTTTGGCCATAAATTCACTGTTTGTGTTGAATGTTTCACAGAATCGGAGAGACCAAATATTCTGAGACAAGAAGGCGAAGGAGCAGACATTGGGCCTTCGTCAGTTTGCGAGTTTACTCAGATTACGGAGGAAGTTGCAAGGTTTATTCAGCCGGGTTCAAGTGTATCGATGAAATTCATTATTGGTTCAGGTCACGTAGAAAATAATAAAACAGTGTCGTTTAACCCTCCACCACCCGACACTATGTAATCGTTTTCTACGTGACATGACCCAAAGTTGAATTTCATCGATAATATTGGTCACAAAAGCCTTCGAATCAAAGTAGGTTAAAGTCTGTTTAAGTAATCTGACTCACAACCAAAAACGCGATTAGTTCAACTCCTGGTTGAGAGGCTGACTAGGACACTGTTATACAGTGGTCAATAAAATTAGTTCCACTTTATGGGAAGTCAACAGTAGCTGACCTGGCCCTCACCGTGAGAATGTGGAATTCCCTTGAGTGACTCTGGGTCACCGTATGTGAATAGATTTATAATAAATTATCCCGAAATGCTATTTAATATTCAATGATTATCTAAAAAACAAGAACTCAAAAGTATTCCTCAATACATCAGATAATGCTCAATCAAATTGGAACAGTTGGCAGCTATATATTTGCAAAAAAAAAATATCATTAAAATAAAGCAATGCAACAAAAGCAAATCGAGCTTTTATAGAACAAAGACACAGAATCCGGAGAACACATTTAAAAAAAAAATCAAAAGAATTGAGAAACATAAATAACGTATGTACACTTAATTTTGGCGAGTGATTTAGACAGTGACTGTTAACAAAGAAGATTCGCATCTGTTTGATAAGTGACAAACGATACACATAAGCACATTGACAATCGAT
This sequence comes from Mordacia mordax, assembly GCA_036362905.1. Classification (NCBI taxonomy): domain Eukaryota; kingdom Metazoa; phylum Chordata; class Hyperoartia; order Petromyzontiformes; family Petromyzontidae; genus Mordacia; species Mordacia mordax. Next base: position 9,393,873 of record JAZEWT010000020.1, on the reverse strand, counting down.
AATTGCTTTGAAAAGCTGCTCTCTCGGGACAGCCGCGTCGATCGCTCCCTCTCTCCACCTCGCCACGTTTCGCCTCACACGTTAGTAGAGGAATCCTCAGGGACAAAGCGCCTCAGGATGCCTCTAACGTGTGAGGTGAAACGTCGCGAGGTGGAGAGAGGGAGCGATCGACGCAGCTGTCCCGAGAGAGCAGCTTTTCGAAGCAATCATCATGCATCAAGCCGTGAAAACCTACATCATTACACATTGACAATCATCAGCAGAAATATATTCCAATGACCAATGTAATTCCTTTACCAACGCTAGTGCAAAATAGGCTATATGATTTTAAAACAGTAATACAACTTACAATTCGTCTTCATACAAATAAAGATAAGAGTTGAAAACTATAAAAAAATAAAGCATTACAATATCAGTGATATTACTAGTTCATGTTGAGCACATATCATGTTACCTTATCTAAAACAGTTAATGAGAATTTTCAAGTGATCCTTTGTCAACAGCAGCTGTTTCATGGATAGACTGTCCTTGCCATAGCATTGTCCACCACTGGCTCGGAGGGATCAGAGAAAGTGAGTTCCACCCAATGCTGACTTGATAAAAGAGACACCAAATTTGCATCTTTCCATTTTAAAAGTTACGATTTGTGCTAAGACAATGCATGCAGGCATCGTAATGATGTACTCGAACAGGCGTAATAGAGCAGGGTGATTAAATTCAATTCTATAGAGTCATTTAGTGATTCGATTTACTGGATGGCTACAAAAATAAAACCGTCGACCTCATAATCACAGCTCAGTGGTGAGCGAGCCGGACACCCAACCTCACAAAAGGCAAAACCAAAGTTTCTCCAATTAAACTATTTACAAGGACTGACGAGCACTGGGGAAAACACTGATCTTTCCACCACTTGTCCAGTGGTGGAAATTCCTCATTCCCATTGCCGGTGTTAAGAAAACTCCACCTTTTGTTTTGCTGTCTCAGGCAACGTGCGGGAAAGAGGGATGAAATGACAGTGTCTTCATGGAGCTTCTCTGCCAGCGCCGGTTCAGCCATTACACAAACTCGTTCCACGCCATCTCGGCTGGATACAGGTAATGCGATTATAAGCAAATAAAACGAGGAAGGGTTTCGTGTCATCAGCAATAAAGAAAACACTGAAACGCTGCTTGTTTACGCTGATGTGTGTGAGGACGGGAGGTACGATGTTCACCCATCTAATCCGCGCGAGGATAAACGTGGAGAAACAAGGATTTTGAAGCTATGTCTGAGTAACTGACAGCTTTGCCATTGGTAGGCCTCATCGGTCCAAGGTCATGAATAATAGACGCGATGCATAGACAACTAGAAGGTCCAAAGATACATTTGGGTGCATGTATAATGTGGTATGCAGAGGGCAGATGAGAAGAGTTCAACTGTAGAAAATTACATTTCTTACACTTACACAATTCATCATTAATGACTCCACACAAGCATGACTCTTCTGGAAGTGGGAAAACCCAGGCACGTTTTGTTGACTATTCCCAGCAACCACAGCCTCGCGTATCTCAAACCGACACCGACTTGGACGGCCGCTCGTGACCCCCTGCGGCCGTGTACCTCCCCGAGTGCGTACACGACGCGGCCATCAGAGGATCTCAAACAGGCACCCGAGCGTGCTGTCCTTAAAGAAGAAGGTGCGGTGCGGGGGGAGGCCATGCGCGCGCGCGGGTCGGTTAAGGGGGGGCGGTGGCGGCCGCAGCAGCAGAGAGGACAGAAGGGAGCGATGCCCCGCGCGCTCGTCACCTTCCAGTGGCTTGACGATCTGCAGCTTGTCCGGCAGGTACGAGCGGAACACCAGCGACATGGACGAGTGCGAGTCCGACGAGGCGGACGAGGAGTGCGCGCCGTCGGGCAGGCGTCCGCTCTCCCCGCTGGCGCCCCCCGGCGTAGCCGGGCGGCTGCTCGTGCTGTCGTCGCCGCCGCCGCCGCCGCCGCCGCGGCCGGACGCCAGCTCAGAGAGACGCCGCTCCCACTCCTCCTCCATGAAGCGTCGCTCGTCCAGGTAGGCCTCTCGCCGCAGCGACAGGCGATGCAGCGCCGCCTCCAGGTCCTGCGAGCCCGGCGTGCCGGGCTCGCCCGGCCGCCTGTCATCGCTGGGCACGCAGGGAGGGTGGCCGTGAGGTGCGGAGTCGCGCTCAAAGGGACGACGCTGACAACCAAACGAGGCGCTTTCCCCTTACTGATTGTGCGCGCCGAGCTGTGAGATACGAGAGTGGAGCTACGTTAACGATGAGACGAAGAAAGCGAGGAATTTGTTAAAAAACACGTTGCGTGCGGTATGAGAGCGGAGTGTTAACGTAGCGGTTAGCGCACGACGCTGCGAACATCAGGGGTGATTTTCTTAAACGGTGCGAGGCCTCTCCGAGGTCGACTCAGCCTCAAATTAGTACCCGGTGCAGTGTGTAAACATCGGCGCTGGGGAGACAAGAGATGGCCCGGCGTGGTGCTGGCCACCCACCCTCCTTGTGCGCTACTCGCTGTAACAGCACTTATAACAAGCTCAACAAGAGGCGGCGCGGGCAGGCGGGCAGGCGGGCAGGCGGGCAGGCGCGCGGCACTAACTTGTGGTTGAGCGCGTCGGCGTCCGCGAGGAAGCTGCGCGAGCGGTTGTCGAGCAGCGCCGCGGACGAGAAGTCCGAGCCGGAGAGGCTGCACCGCGGCGACGCGGCGCCGCTGTGGGGCCGAGACCCGCGCGCCGAGGCCTGGTTCGAGCCCGGGATGGGGAGCGAAGAGAGGCAGCACGAGGCCGAGCGACGCGTCGTCTGATTCACCAGGCGCACCGTGTCGAACATGCGCTTCTGGCGGGCCCTGCGGAGGCAGCAGCGGGCGAGGGTTGGCAGCGGACCGGACGTTGCAGCGCTGCTGCGCGAGCTTCAACTGAGCCACGGGGATACCGGGCAGGCATTTAGCCCATAAGCCGGTCTGTGAGTGGGGTCATCACACACTGTTGTTGTGATGTACGTCTTGTTGTCGGTTTAAATGAGCAATATCCAGGTTGACTCGGGTTGGTCGGATGCCCTCCAGTGAAGGGAGCATTGGGGAAGAAGTTCATGGTTGGATTCCTTTGTCATGGTGCGAAGCTCCTTTAGTCGGAGGGTCTTTGGACAGTTATTTGTCTGGAACCTCTACCCACACCTGTTCACCAAGAGAGAGCCTCGCAGAAGTTCCAGACTGCAGGTGACACGACTCTGGGATTAATTGGAACGTGGAAACCCCTCTGCCGTGATGAGGTTACGATACATGCAAAAATAATAAATCTAATTAATCCCTATACGGCCAACAGAATGTCAGGTATTTTAAAATATATCGCACGAGTGTGGCAGTTATCTTACTAATCTACTGATGTAAGTTTTTTTACGGCTCAATGTAGGACGATTGATTCCAAAAGCTTCTATCCCAAAAGAACAGCTTTGAAAGAAATCATCAGGCCTAGTAATGAAACTGCAGAAACATTGTTTTAATTTTTTTATCAAAATATAAAATTACCACAATAAAATGAGCAAGTCTGGTGGCACACGGGTCTCTCCCGCAAAACAACCTATGGCTGGATGTTACTCACTGGTATCACCAAACAGGACTGAACTACAACAATAATAATTTACATTTTCGAGCACCTTTCACCCAGAGGTCACAAAGTGCCGTACAAAAACTAAGATATGAGAAGAAAGAAAATCTGCATACAGGCTGATAGTCACTGCAAAAATTATAAAACCCTATAAACTTGTCGGTAGATTAATGTAATCATAACTCCAACTAATTATGCATCGGCCTAATCACACCAACCCTTTGTAGGAGCTCTGGCACGCGAGATTAAACTCTCAAACAGCTGCACCACGTGGTGGCCAGAAGATGGCGGCAGTGCAGCAGGGTTCTTAAACCCGTGAACATTGCGTTACAGCCCCTGGTGTTGAGTGAGAACTCTCACTGCCTGTGAATTTTAAAAAATGCACCTTAAAAAGGAACTGGAAAAAAAACTTCCACTGTAGGGACCTTCCTGAAAAGATTTTCACAAATCTGGACGAGCCACCAATCGTTGCCTCCCTAGTACTACGAAAAAGGTTTGTCACACAGCCTGACCTTCTACAGAATAATTTTATCAACCCTAAAGGGAAAAATAATTCAGACAAAACCATAGCAGAACATTTCTCATTGTAAGTCAGATGCTCCATCAACTATCCTCTGGGAACTTGGTTAAATGTGCACAACACATATTGTTTCCATACTGCAGGAGTGTGAACTTTTTTTTAAAATGTGCCGCAAGAATGAATCTTGTCGAGGAGTCCTTGATGTGCAGGTGGTGTGGGTGTATCCGTACTTCGGTCCCAGCTCGTCCCATCGCAACTCCTTTCTCATGGTGCCCTCGATCTCAGCCGCCAGCGAGTCCTGCACCATCACCACCACCACCACCAGTTGTCAACATTAATGGAAGATTCAGTAGAAAAACATGACCATCACGAAACATGACTAAATAACACGAGCGTGTGCTGGCAGACCACGTGACATTGCATGTCACATGTACAGAAACTACGAAAATTGCACTATCAAGCTACTCTTTTAGAATAGCCATGGCGAGCATTTCTCCTATCTCACTCATGACGTTTCGCCTCGCATGTTGCGGACAAATAATGTACCCTGCCTGAAGATGCCTCAAAAGGGAGGAAAAACACTCGCAACAGATTTCCCGAAAGAGCGCTTCTTAAGAGCAATCTCAAACTGAGCCGTGAAAATCAACATCAACACATACGAACTAAAATGGCAGCGGTGATGTAATAACAGCTGGACGAGCGACTACTAAACGGTACCCCTTGTTTACGTCCCTCTCATCTTTATTCCTTGTTTATCTGTCATCTCACGAATTTGTTTCTCGCCGTTCATTGTTCCGCCGTTGCTGACGGTGCGGTTCCACCACTGGACGATCCCTGATCTTCATCAGTCAGGGCATTCCTGCTCGGAGTAGCAAGCGGTGCTGCTGATCTGTTTACACCCTGTACCACCAGTTGTGCAATTTCCAGATCCCAAAGGTAGGGATTATTTTTTGAAAATGTAGAGAAGCGTTTCTGACCTCTGATAAAACTGTGCTCGTTTTACAGACCCCCAAAGGAGGATGGGCTGCGTCGACTTCAGACTCAAATTGCAACGGACAACTCCCTCCTGCCGGACCAGTTTATTAAAGAATGGAGGACACTTATAAATAGCCTAACAGGGCCAGGGGAGGGCAGCACAGTGGCCCAGTGGGTAGCGCTGTCACCTCAGAGCAAGACGGCCCCGAGTTCGAATCTCGGCTCGGGTGCCTTTCTGTTTGGAGTTTGCATGTTCTCTCCCCGTGTCCGCATGGGTTTTCGCCGAGAACTCCGATTCCCTCCCACAGTCCAAAAAACATGCTGCTGCATAGGATAATTGGCTTGTAGACTAAATTGCCCGCAGTGCCCGGTGATGGAATGGCGTTCCATCGTGGGTATATGCCTGCCTTGCGCCTTGTGTCTGCCGGGATAGGCTCCAGCTCACTGCGACCCTGTACAGGACTAAGCGCTTTCTGACAATGAGATGAGATGAGGGCCACAGAAGGCTAAGACGCGAGCCACGTTGTTCCCCTGCGTCGCCTTACCCGGGGGAACTGAGCGAGCGGGTGAAACCAGCGATACGGAGTCGTGCTTGGGGCGATCTGGTTGCGCAGATTCTTTGCATCTTCCTGCACCTCGTGCAGTATATCCGTGTACTCCGCCACCTTCTCCTGCAGTTCTCGCACCTGGGCAACAAACGGAGGCGTTAGGAAGGCTCGACACGGCTATCCTGAAAGAAAACATTTCAAGAGGGATTCCCACAGCACATCGAGCCGTGAAAAAACTTACAAGAAGAACAAAGAATCCAAATGCACAAAGGTGCTGGTCTCCACCTGGTCACCAATGGCTCAAAATAACCTTCAGATTAAAGATTAGGAGTTTTACTTATTCTCACAAAATATATCCTGGCTTTAAAATCTATATGACCCCCAAGCAATAAACTCTTGACAAAGTATAGAATGCTCTGTACACTGTGTGGATAACATGAGCCAACTGAAGTAATTTCAGAAGCAGTCGTGACACCTTTCATGGGGCATTCATTGATATGACGCAGTTTTACGCTACTCGCTGGAGAAATAACTACTCGTAATAACAAAGATCCCCCATAGAGCCTTAACAGACTGTAGGGTCAAGTGCTGTTAGCGAGCACCTATGAAGGTCGACACGGCGCACGAGGAGGCGGGTGACCAGCGCCACGCTCGGCCGCCTTTGTCTCCCCAGTGGCAATGTTTACACACCGCACTAGGTACTCATTTGAGGCTGAGTCGACCTAAGGGAGGCCCAGGGCCGGTTCAGAAAATCGTCACTGGCGTTCGCTGTGAGCAGGATTCGAACTCGGGTCGCCGGGTTTGTAGCCCAGCGCTGCGCTAACCGCTGCGCCACCGCTCCTCAAACAACACACAGGTGGTGTGTCGTAATAACACACAACGTGACACACACACATATTTCATTCATTCTCAAAGAGATGGGAGAACGATTGAGAGGTGTGAGGAACCACAGAAAGGGGGAGTAAAGGGAAGGCAACCATACAGTAAGCTGCCACCAATATTTCCATACACTGCCCTCCATATATTAATATGTTATGGGCCTAATAGTAAAATGAATAGGAATCTTTGCATATAATTTGCATAAAAAATACGTGTAAAGTAATGCGGGTGTGTGTTTAAGGGAACGTTTCGAGCATATAGATGCTGAGCGTTGAACAGGCACAGACCTCGGCCGTGAGATGTCTCTGAGCATCTTTAGCTGCTCCCAGATGCTGTGACAACTCCTCATTTTCAGCCGAGTACTGCAAGGACACAAAACAACCAAATTATAATGCAACAACACAGCTATGACAAAGAGTACCTGGCTTGACAGTGGTGTAGTAGAACGTTTAAACATTATTCAATGATACAACTGCACACGTGGGGATATGTGAGCGTCACTCATTAAGCAGCCAAACCACACTACAACAGCATTTAGAACGTCACGAAAAACACACGGGTACCAGACATATACAACTATAACTTCTGCACCTGAGGATGCCTCTAACGTGTGAGCCGAAACGTCGCGAGGTGAAGTGAGGGAGAGATCGACGCGGCTGTCCCGAGACGGCAGCTTCTCGGAGCAACCATCAACTACAACTTATGTCAGCTTCAACTGATAACGCCTCCGACGTGGAGGTGAAATGTCGCGAAGGAGGAACGCTCAGCACGGCTGTTCTGAAACAGCGGACCTCTTGAGCATAATTCTCATCTGAAATTTATCCTGAGTCCATAGTGGAAATGTAATGTGCCTACAACCAGGGCCATCTTAACAGCATTATAGGTCCCTGGGCAAAGCAGTGCACTGGGGCCCCTACCTAACATATATTTATTTATTTGTTTAATTATTGACAGCAAGTCATAACATACATAGATGACCACGGAGCCCCTATGCTCGTGAGACCCCCGGGTAACTGCCCATAGTGTCCATGCATTAAGACGGCACTCCTACGATGACCATGTTCGCAGCATCATGACCACTGCTGGCTTGCCATCAAGCAGTACTCAACAAATGGCAAGGACCCTAAACAACAACAGCAACGTGGCATTGTCGTCAATTTGTAATAACCGCAATGTTGGTTTAAAACCCAACAATCCGATGGTCAGGAGTTCAAATCGTGGTGGTAGAATTTAGAGATATGTCGTGTGAAGGAAAAAGTGTTTTTTTTTCCTTTTTCTCCACTGATAGATTCTCCCCGGCCATATGAATGTGGACTGTAACAATGCAATTGGCAACACGCTACGAAATTGATTCAAAACTCTCACAGTGTCCCATGTCTGACAACAGCCTCCGCAAGATGGCATCACGGAACCACTTCTGAAGAGCCTTTCACACGAGGCGGCACATTTGCAGGCTCTGGAAAGAGTGCTTTGCCAAACGGAAGTTAAAACTGCATTATTTTATCCCACAATAACAATAAGTGCAAACTAACTGTCACAAAGCATCCTGTGTGTGCGCAGCCATTCCTGCCAGGGATTCGCATCATCATCATCATCATCGTCGTCGTCGTCGTCGTCGTCGTCATCCCAGCTGCTGCCCAGAGTCAAATCCCAGGACTCTCGCAAGCGATGGCTCGCGGCGCTCTCGCGCGACCCTGGTCCCGTCGAACCAGCCAGACCCTGGTCCCGTCGAACTAGCCA
>JAZEWT010000020.1:9346181-9368425 GCA_036362905.1 Mordacia mordax | reverse complement strand
AAAAATATCCAGTGAGCTTGCAAGCTCTGGGTGTGGGGCTCCTGCCATCAAATGAACGTTTGAACTGTCAAGCGCAACAACAAACAGTAACTCGACTGAGTGGTGCAGGCTGGGAGGTACAATCACAACTCCCACGCCCAGCAAACCTACATGTCAATAAAGTCTCAAAGTTAACCACTGTGAATAAAAGTTACCGCGCTCTAAAACGAAACACGCTCCCTCATGTTATCCGGCAACGAGAGAATTAAGGTCAAACAGCCCAAGTGTCTGAGAATTGCTGTCCATAGCGGGTGTTTTTCTTCTGGATAGCCGTGTCAACTGTTCCTCCTCTCTCGTCCTGAGGCCTGTAACAACTTAACACGAAACCAAAAGGACAGCTACGAGATTAATTCTCACAACATGGAAACGTGAAAATCTACGTCATGACAGCCGTCACAGCCACCCGCGGGTGACCATAGTCGTGGGAGAGAGGGACTTGGTGTGAGATCGCAAGGGGTAGCCTCACCCCGGGAGCTCGATTGGGGCCGACTGTGCAGGGAGTCACGGCTTGACTACCCGAGAATCAACCAACGATACGAAGCAGTTGTGTTGACACGGTGTCAATTTAATAACCCTAGCAACTCGCGTCATCGTCACACAACTCGCGTCATTGTCAAAATAGTACACTGTCGCTTCCTGCAGATTGTTCAGTCGCATGAATAACCGACCTATAAATCTTAACGTTGACCATTTATGTTTCAGGGCAGCACGGTGGCCCAGTGGTTAGCGCTGTAGCCTCACAGCAAGAAGGCCCCGGGTTCGAATCTCGGCTCGGGTGCCTTTCTGTGTGGAGTTTGCATGTTCTCCCCGTGTCCGCGTGGGTTTTCTGCTGCATAGGATAATTGGCTTGCAGACTTAAATTGCCCGCAGCGCCCGGTGATGGACTGGCGCCCCATCGTGGGTATATCCCTGCCTTGCGCCCTGTGTCTGCCGGGATAGGCTCAGACTCACCACGACCCTGTACAGGACTAAGCGGTTTCTGACAATGAGATGAGACGTTTCTCTCGCCGCTGCGCCATCACTCGACAACCAATGCGTCTGCGCGTGAGTGTGCGTGACTGTTCACGTGTGCGTGACTGCTCACGTGTGCGTGACTGTTCACGTGTGCTGGAGTCTGTACACTTAGCACCAGTAATCACGCGTCCATGTGTCTGGCCATGCGCTTACACGACTTGCTGGGGGTATTGGCCCAGAACTGTGGAGTCTGCAGTTACCCTGCCCTCATACCCTCCCGCTGGCCGTGGCAAACCTGTTGATCGCCACTTACAGCGTCATCCTGCTGGCGTTTCGTCTTGCCCTTTGAGTTGCTGCGCACCCGCCGCCACAGACGCCTTGTGCTCAGCACTGCTCACCATAGCCAAGCTCAACCCACCGCTGGTTTAGCGGTCTCGCTCAGACAGCCGCCGCTCCTCCACTCGCCATTGCTTCGACAGTGCTGTGCACTCTTGTAAGCTGCTGTGGTGGATGCACTCCACCCCGCACCGTTCAACCGAGCCACGCTCGCTCTACTGCCAGTTTGTGCTGTCGAGTCCTCCATTCGAAGTGTGTGCTGCCTAGCACTGTAGTTATAACTTGGTAGCCTTGTACCGCCACCGTAACTGGCCAGTGCAGCGTTCTCCTGCGTCGCACGCGGGATGCGTTGCGCTACTGGTGGATTCAAGCTGGTGCCTCGCTTCCCCTGCCCTCTCTGCTGTGGACGCTCGCTACTCAGTGCTGCACACACAAGTCAGGCTCGGTCCACTGCTAGCCCGCTAAGATAGATGCCGCACGCTTGTAAATGCTGCTCCTGCAGCCGTGCTCAAATACCCTGCAGCCACTGCTTTGCCACCCCAGCACCACTCACCCACTGTACTGCTGAGCCATGCATGTTCTCATATAACAATCTCCTCACAGGAGCTTTCTATTGACTTGTACCACGCCCTGTGTTGAGCTCAGATGGCTAATGCTTCCATCGTCACAGCATCTCCTTGCAGTCGCTTCCCGGTGTTTCCTCCGGTCCCTCCTTGGTGTCTCTCTGTGTCTCCTTCATATCCCCCCCCCCCCAGTATCTCTGGGCGCTGGCTTGTATTCACTTGGGCCCATCGTTCCAGTTTCAACCATGTGAAACGAGGTCATCAAGATGATCTCATCTCACGTGCCTCTACCGGTTTCACCCCAGCTCATCTCCACTCCCCAAGCAACAGCCTTGAGGAGCTCATGCCACGTGAGTGAACAATTGGTCATTTTTCACGCGCTGTACATTAGTCTTTGTGTAAACAGCCACGTCAGCATTATAACTGGTTTAAATCTCACATCCACGTACAAACTTGTTCCTAAGCAACCTGAATTATATCCATCGAGCAGCACCCTGCCTGGGGTCCCACCCCTGTTTTTGTTTTTCATGCGTGATGGTATTTTTTGTGTGTGTGGCGAACGTGCATTCCCTCATTCCATGTATGCATTCGTTCAGTCCTCTCTGTGGAGTGCACATGCGTGTGAATGCGCAGTCCACCTCGGGTGTGCGTGTGTGTTTACGCATGCAAAAGTGTGCGCGCGTAAACATTTGCACGAATCTGTGACAGGAGCCCAAGTGTTTCTCTGTTCAAAGCAGCAAGAGGGCAGCACCTGAGCCAGCGGAATGAACTCCACACTGCCATGGCAGAAATCGGTCTCTCCGTGGGACAACCACTGTTGAGTTAAACGATGTGTCACTTATACGTCCCGTGTATTGCATTGTAAATATTTACTCATGAACTCGACAAATTTGACAACAGTATTGCCGGTTTCAACGGCCAGTATCCAGGCTGACTCGGGTTTGCCGGTTACCCCCCAATGACAGGGGTTTTAGAGCACAGTATTATGGCTGGATTGCCCACCTAATGCAAAACTGCTTTAGTCGGAGAGCCTTCGGATGGTAATTTGTCTGAAACCTCCCCCTCCCCCCCAGACCTGTTCACCAAGGCACACCCGAGCAAGAATGCTAGATTACAGGTGACATAGCTCTGGGATTCATTGAAACACACAAACACATCCACCATGATAAGATTTTCATCCAATAGAAGAGACACCTTTGAAAAGTGCCTTATTTTATGAGCCACAACACCAGCCCTTCTTCTCCAAGAAATCACTGTGTGTGGAACGCCACACAAGTCTATTCCTGCACACCATTAGAAACCTGTGCTGACTCTCAATCTCTAGGGAACAAGGCCCCTCCAGCTCCCAGTGGCAAGAATCCATTTGCCATGGTCGCATGTCTTGTGACATGCTTCATCAACAGACCCAAAATTTCGCACGGAAATTGTAGCAGCAGTTAGGCAGGTCCAGGAATAAAAATGATAGAATAAAGATAAATAAGCATAATATAAGTCAAGTCTTGTGCACTGATGCTCATCCCATGACTGAACAATGCCGTCAGAGGAATTGCTTTACATTAAGGTGTGGCCACACAGGCAATGTTATTAAATCATTTCATCTCATCTCATCATCTGAAACCGCTTAATCCTATATAGGGTCACGGTGAGCCGGAGCCTATCCCGGAAACACAGGGTGTAAGGCAGGAATACACCCGACGACGGGACGCCGGTCCATCGCCGTTAAATCATTTCATTCTAAGTCTATTCGAATAAATATGTTGAAGAGCTAAGTGGATTATAGCAGTGTAAGTGAAGAGTCGGTGGTAGATGGGTGACGCCTTTATCCAGCAATGGATAACGATTAACCATCACAGTTAACATTTCAAGCATGACACTGTTCGTAAACAGCCTTAGTAAAATAGATGAGATTAAATATAACATTAATGTGAAATGTCAAGAGGGGAATGTCACGTTGCTCACGTGTGCACAGGTCACCGCTCACATCCGCTGGCAGCCGTGAGCCCACAGTGTAAATCATCCCCAATGCTATGATACGGTCCAGACACATCCCCTGATTCTGGAGGTAAGCTGAGCTCAGCTGACCCACGACGCGAAGCTGAACTCGTGACTTTCCCACGTTCAATGAAGCATTGAGCCAAGCGGCAGACGGATAATTCACGAGGTTAGCAACTCCGTGCAGCGCTTTGCGACCCTCAGGTGAAAAGCGCTCTGGAAGTGCAATTATTAATATTATTGTCGCAACGATTGCATGAAGATGCGCCGTACAACGCCGATCAAGATCTGTGCGGATCGACTCAAGCTCGCCGAACCACGCCCAGCGCCACGCCCTGTCTCCTCACTGCTGACGCACTGACACCGCCGCACCGTGTCCTAAGCTACCGTCGAGATGACCTAGAAACAGCCGAGCTGAGCTCAGATATTATTTTACACTCACGCCACGCAAGACTGGCCATCGAGCCTGGGCGACTGTCGACTGTCATCAGCGTACACTGCGCCACTCCCGTAACACCGCGCTGTAAAATCCAAGGCCGTGTTAGAAATGTTAGCGCAACGCGTGCACGTCGATCACGTCGTGATGAACGTGCAAAAAATACGTGGGGGAAAAAAAAATCATTTGCTTACACACAACATTTTTAACGCATGTAAAACAGCCTTCCATTCGTTATTATAAAGTAAGCGTGTGATTGAAGAGCATAGTCATGCGGCTTCATCAACAGCAGAATAAAGCCCCCGCTACTCGTGAGAGGAGCAGCAAATGTCGATTAAATGTTCGGCAGTCCTCCCCCTAAACTCTAAAATGAACGCCGAGAAGGCTTGGTTATAAATGCAGATAAAATCCATTCCATCAACATTGTAATCGGATTACTCAGTGCGCAAATTAACAACCAACAAACCGTGCAAATTCACACCGTCCCAATGAGCCTCGGTAGAAATAGTCATTGCATTGGTACTCCAGTAATTAAAAGTAATTTCATTAACGCCGTTAATTTTGTTGGTCTGACGGGGGTCAGCCTTATGAATATTAAACCGCAGTCTATTCCTGAGCGAGCGTTAGTCTGGTGCTATGAGCGTCGGATATTAGGGATAAACACTGAAAATCACAGAAAAATAATCTTAGCCTGGCGGTGTGAATCTTAGAATGTAACAATGGCATCAGAGAATGTTTTATTTAACAATCACGATGTATGTAGGCATTTTGCTGACAGTGTATGTTGATGGAAAATTACACGTGATTAACGTAAATGTTTTGTCAGGTAATAGTATTAATTATACAACAGAAAGCACAAATACGGCGAATAATTGTTTTTTGTGTTCAGGTTTGCTGGTCAGCTCATAAATGCTCATGATGCACAGGCAATATTACAGGGGCCAGGAGTTAAATTGTTATTAAACGTGCACGTTGCTGAAAGTTCTAAATTGCTAAATTAAATTTTTTTTTAAAAGCTATGAACATTTGCCTACAGTATGAAGGTTATGAAAACCGAAGAAAAATAGTCAGAATTACTTATGCACTGCAATACAAAACCAACAAACAAAAGACTGCATCTTAATGATTGCATCATGCATAGCCTATGCATTGCAGAGCACCTGACCACCACATTCCAACGCAGCCATAGAATCCGCTGCCTCCTCAATTTACATCCCACACCATGGCCTCGCGTGAACGAACGCGCTTAATCTAATAAAATCCCATCTCGAATTACTGCTGCAACTGCAATCTAGTTTATCGTTTTAGCAGCCAACTCAAGTCTCAAAAAGATGCCATCATTAAAACATGACCCTATGCCTCCATGGCAAAGAGCATGGGGGCAAGGCCCCTAGCTGATATTGGCCCTGAGACACGTGGTGAAAATTCCATGTTACTCTGACATGGCCTATTTTGCTCACAGGATGGCTCGCTGTAAAATTCGTGGGTGTACTGATTTTATTCACAATGCAGGGACGGAGAGCTGAAGCGTCCACAGACCAGATTTTTTACGCATTTCCTGCAGACTGCGCTGCGCACACCCCGACCAAACCCGATTATAATTTTTTTCTATCAAATATTGTCCCCACTCATGTGACCGTGGGGCAGTGCTCATAACCGAGGCAACGTTGAAAACTCCACAGTGCTATGGCAGAGGTCACTCCACACCACGTATCACAGATGACATCTGCACGACTAAAATCAGCTGAAATCATTGCAGTGATAACGGGCACCGCTAAGATGCGGCACGTGTGACCGCGCGTGCGCGCAACACCGACGCTGCGTTTACCCTCCAAGTATTCGTAGTAGTAGTCGAGGTCCTCGGCCTCCCAAGGCTCATCGTCCTCCCCATCCTGCATGGTCATCTTCCCGCACGCCACCCGGTACCGTGGCGCTGCCAGGGCGGGGAGGGGGGGGGGAATCTCGCGTGCGCTCGCTCGCGCGCGCGCGCGGAACGGCGATCGCCCGTCTGCGCACGGCCGGCCGCGGGGAACGCTCGGCAGGGGATGCGGGAGACGAGACGACGGCGCGGGGATGCGCGGCTGGGGCGCGAGGGAGGCGGTGGGCGTGGGAGGGTGTGGCCGCCGGCCGAGATGATTTGCGCGGCTCCACGACGCGCTGTCGAGGCCGGCCGGCCGGCCTGTAGGCGGCGGGGACCCTGGGACCGCTGCGTCTGCGCCGGCTGGCCGCGGCGCGTGCCCGGGCGTGCGCACACGCGTGCACAGGCAGACACGTGAGCATCGCCTGTGCTGGTCCCAGCCACTGAGCGTAGCATTAACATCACCCAGGGGATGGGGGGGGGGGGAATTATTAAATAAATAAAGGCCTCCTCTTTGCAACAAATCAAAAATGCGGTTAGATTTTGAAATGGATTTAAGAGATGCATAAGTGACCCAAGTCACTTTTGGGTTTAAGCTTTATTGCAACATGCCTGTAAATTTCATGTAATAGCTTCCAGTGCTTGCTGTCCAAAATCCAAACTGGCATTATGATAGATGTAAAATATATTGTATAAAAACAAATAGGATACAAATCCAAAAATGAGAGATGTTAATACATCTAGTCGATTTCGTTATTTCCCATTTTAAAAAATAATACGCGTATGCGTTTTACGTATTTTCATGTGTTAAACCGTTTCACTAACAGTAATGCATAAGCTTTCTAGTGCTTTCTAGTCCATCGATTTTCATTCACCGGTCTATAAAACATCTCTTCAACAATTCCTTCGAAGCTGGACGTGAGAGTCTGCGAAACAGCGCGTGATCGACGCAGTGTGATGCTCAGAGCATTGAAAACGCCTCAATTTCTAAACAAATGGCCACCTCTCTGGGCCAAATGGTAAAACCTCCTATCTGACAACACAGCCTCCAACATGCAACCCGACCGACGTCACACACCGCGTGGGAGTGGGGAGTCTTCTCCGTGGCGAGCGAATGCAAGAGATGGAGAGAATACAAAAAAAAACACCCATCCTGAATTGAAGAAGGGGTTGGTGCATTGCCATGGAGACGGGTATCCTAGCAACAGAGCACGGGAACGTGCAACATCGTGTCAGCAACCTTGAGAATAGTATTCGTATTTGTACGCCGATGTGGGGGGTTTCTTTTTGGACATTCATTCAAGGCCCGGTCATTCAACATCGCAATGACGAGCGGCGTAAAGATACATCAACCAGTGTGCATTGTTCGGAGACTCCAGCTGCATTACTGTACCACTGCAACCAGAAGTTGCATTCTATTCAGAGCCACTGGCATTGCGTTTTTTTTTGCAGCAGCAGCCTGCACTGCAGAATTTCAAAGCAACGTGCTTTTAAAGCACGCATTCCCACATCTAGTGATGTGTAATGATGTAGGTTTTCAAGGCTCGATGCATGAGGATTGCTTTAAAAAGCTGCTCTCTCGGGACAGCCACGTCGATCGTTTCCTCTCTCCACCTCGCGACGTTTCGCCCTCACACGTTGGAGGCATCCTCAGGCGCATAGAATCCGCTGCCTCCTCAATTTACATCCCGCACCATGTACTCGCGTGAACGTACGCGCCTGAGGATGCCTCTTAACGTGAGAGGAAGCGATCGACGTGGCTGACCCGAGAGAGCAGCTTTTCAAAGCAATCATCATCTAGGGCTTTAGCAATAAATGTGGAGTGGGCCTATGCAATTAAATGAAATTCTCTGCAAACTGAAAGTGCGATGTGCAAACAAAATACTGCAAGCACATTGGATGTGAAAACAAGAACCCAATTGTATCTACATTGAATTGCGTGATCTGAGTAAAATATTCGCTCATGGCAAACACCAATGATGATTTTGACAACCAGTCCTGGGTCTCTCCTCGGTCGACTCAGCCTCAAATAAGCGCTTGGTGCGGTGTGTAAACATTGCCACTTGGGAGACAAAGGCAGCTGATTGTGGTGCTGGCCACTCATCCCTTAGTGTACTACATTGGCCTTGATTGGTGCTTGCTACCAGCACTAAACCCTACAGCATGGTGAGGTTATTCAGGGGATCTGTGTCTTATATCAAACATCTTCCAAGAAATAAATAATCCAACTTGACAAAGCCAATACTCGCGAATACAGGTGAAAATGTTAAATTACTTAAAGAAACAACGCTGTTACACATTTTGCTGCTGCTATGGCATATTGAGTTAGATGAAAATATAACATAAAATACAAAGAACAAGACTGAGTGACCACTGATAACAATACTCATTCACACCGCTCGTGTCATCAAGCGAGATGACGCAGTTGCAAAGTCGTTGATTCAGAGCTGATGTAGTGGCGTTTAATAATAATTGCACTTCTGGAGTGCTTTTCACCCGGGGATCACAAAGCGCTGCAGAGCTGAAAATCTCGATGAACCACGAACTGCACCCACCATCACACCATCTTGGAAAATACATTTTTTTAATAGACCGGCCCATGCCAGAAAAATGTGACATCTCCAGCCCTGGCTCAAGACCGATATCTGAAATACAACACTGCCCCATTGCTTATTTGAGCAGGGACAGACTTTGGGCTGCAGGATGATGCAGTGCGTCACAGAAATAATGATGCTGTCCGATTCCCTCTATGGGTACCTTTCTGTGTGCAGTTTGTATATTCTCCCCATGTTTTGAACCAGGTTCCTCCGGATTGTCTGGTTTCCTCCCTTCACTAAAAATAATCATGAATTAGCCACCAACATCATAATATACAGGACACAGTGTCTGGCAAATGTTGCCGCCAACTAATTGTATGGCTGCCTTCCCCCTGCTTCTTTCTGCATCTGAATCGTTGTTTCTTTGAATTTATACCTCCAGCAATGAACGAAGCCTGTGCACGTTAGAGATTAAACTTAAGTATAATTTAAAATCTGACCCATTCTGGCAACTATCTTACGTATGTCACTTCCTAGTTTCTCAGCTTGAGGCAAAGAATTCTCTTTCCCCGATGGGTCTTTGGGGTTTTATTAAAATAAATATCACCACTAATGTTAAATTCAGTCATGTGAATGCTACTCCTCAACTTGTCGATGAGATGGAATTATATCAATCACCACCTGCAATTACTTATACGTGCAACAATTTAATTTCCTCGGGTAGTTGGAGGGTTTATCGACACTTATTTTGTCGAATCACCTGGTGGCCTAACCCAAAAATTCAGCAAACATCATGAGTACTGACACTAACGTGTGCAAGTGAGCTCTCTGACTAAACCACAAACAAAAGCCGCTTGGCCATAACAGATAAAATGTCAACTTTCAAGTAACCAGAAAAGAAATAAACATTCTAAAGTATTTTTTACACTATCTTTAAAACTCCAAAAACACCTTTAAAGTCTGTAAATCGCCTACTTTGTGGGATTGTTAAGCGAACAGTGAAAAGGCTCTTTTAAACCAAGGACGTAAACAATATGCTTGCAAGCTAAAACTGTAAACTTTGGACATGAACTGAGGCGCACTCCTGTTAATTAAACTACAGTTCGTGCTTCACCAACGAGGTTTAAAAGTATTCCTCACGATCCGGACACAGTTCACATCTAGTTACATGCTTTTTGGCACTGCCAAAATATTCAGCACTTTTATTCTCATATTGCAAATTACTTTCATAGCATCACAGGAACACCGATAGCTCCTTCCATAGAAAAAAAAACCCTCCTGCGACTATGGCCATTTGCTACGATTAAAGAGGAGTGGACCTTGGTGAACAGGTCTGGGGCGAGATTCCAGACAAATAACCATCCGCAGGCCCTTCCAATAATGCAATTTGGCGTCAGGAGGGGGCATCAGCCGTATAATTCTGCTCCTGTACCTCCATCATGGGGGGGGAGGCGCGAGGCAATCAGCTATCCCAGGTCAAGCTGGATACCCGCTGTTTAAAACAAGCAACAGCGGCTATGGCAAATATCAGGCTCTGCATCGAACACATAATATTTTCATATGCAAAATCTCAAATTACAGTCCCCGCAAAAAGAATTGGCATCAATGCCATAATGTTTAACAGGAGATATTGTAAAACCGGGTTAAAGAACGGAAATCCATTTAATCAATCATTAATGTTGGAATTTCCCGAAGACTGTGAAAGTTAATCGTATATGAAAATTTGTTATTTTCATGACAAGCTGGTGACCTCTTCGCTCAGTGTGCCAGGGCACACTTGTCTCAACCAGAAAAAATGAGCAGACATACTGATACAAGGGGCATGAATTCGCAAATGAACACCACAACTGTGGCAAGCGTGGCCAAGACACGACCAAGTAACCCGGGTTCTAAGTGCAATTATTATTACGACTCTGTTCCGGAATTATAAGCTCTGTTCCAATTAACGCCCGCTGCTCCGCTGTCCACATCTCGCCCCCGTTCCCGGCTGTTCCGCGCGCACCGTCGCTCACGACCGACGGATTAGCGCGACGTTCCGTCTCAATGCCTACTTAGTGCGTCCAGCAGAGGTCACACACAGAGCTGAGGTCTCGTGAGTAAACAGAGGTGACTTGAGTAAGTAAGCGGGCGGCGCGGTGGCGCAGTGGTTAGCGCTGACGCCTCACAGCAAGAAGGTCCCGGGTTCGAGTCTCTCGGCTCCGGTGCCTTTCTGTGTGGAGTTTGCATGCTCTCCCCGTGTCCGCGTGGGTTTTCGCCGGGTACTCCGGTTTCCTCCCACAGTCCAAAAGCATGCTCCTGGATAGGTTGATTGGCTCGCAGACTAAAATTGTCCCGCAATGCCCAGCGATGGACCGGCATTCCGTCGTCGGGTGTATTCCTGCCTTGCGCCCTGTGTTTCCGGGATAGGCTCCGGCTTCACCGTGACCCTATATAGGATTAAGCGGTTTCAGATAATGAGATGAGACATGAGTAAGCAGGCAGAAGAGGACACGATGAGTATGGCACGAACCCGACACGGCATAGGGACTAACACGCGGCAGGCGTTAAGCTACGGCGATGGAGGTTCGTGTAACGAAACGCAGCCATCAACACAGCGAGCAGGGAACACTATCTAAACGGGGCATTCATCTCATCTCATTGTCAGAAACCGCTTAGTCCTGTACAGGGTCGCGGTGCGTCGGAGCCTATCCCGGTAGACACAAGGCGCAAGGCGCCTTGTGTGGGACGCCGGTCCATCATCGGGCACTGCGGGCAATTTAGTCTGCGAGCCAATTAACCTATGTAGCAGCATGCTTTTTGTACTGTGGGAGGAGACCGGAGTGCCCGGCGATAACCCACGCTGACACTGGGAGAGAGAGCATGCAATCTCCACACAGAAAGGCACCCGAGCCGAGATTCGAACCCGGGAATTTCTTGCTATGAGGCGACAGCGCTACCCACTGGGCCACCACCGTGCCGCCCCAATCGAAATAAACACAAAGTCAATATTTGTTTCCCACAGACAAATAACCCGGGCTGTTGGAGTCATTTTCAAGCCGATGATGTAACAGTTATGAGTCCCTTTGCTACAACCACTGTGGGGGAGGAGAGTTCATGTTTGCAGGTGGCAATCAGCCAATATTGGAAATATGCAAATACCCATGCTTCGGGCAGGGCCTCGTTCTCTCCACGCGACGACGGACGACCGGTGCTGATGTCAGCCCTGTGCGGTGATAATGACGGGGCTGAGCCAAGCGCTGACCGCAAGAACCTCTCTCGAGCTCTCAGACCAAGACAAAGTGCTGTAACCAAAGCACCCGCTGGGTTGGATATTACTCGCGCATCATCTCCGAAATAAACAAGACTTGTCATGCGCTGATTACATTTGCGCAATTCGGTGACACCTGCACACAATGCATATATCCATAGCTATTTGGTTGCCGTCTAAAAATATATATATATTTGTATTCTTGTGTTTGAACTTGACCTTCATCTTGCATCATGTTGTGACATCTTCATTGCCTTCAACTATGTTGGCAGCGTGCCTATAGTCTTCCTTCCAATGCACTGAGTTTACAACTACTCTGGATCTAAAACCTTTGCACCTCGATCACAAAGGTAAGTTATTGACTATAAAACCTTCTGAGACTCTTTCCCATCCAATAGATAAGACGGCGGGTTAACTTAGAGACAACAGCGACGACACTCAAATGGTTAAGATTCTTTCAGAACACTTAGCCAGCACCGTTTAGTAATAATGAGTAATAACTGTATTTCCAGAGCGCTTTTCATCCGAGGGTCACAAAGCGCTGCACAGATTTGCGGAGAGAACGGCGCGTCAACAACAGCGGCACCAGAACGGAAAATAAGCAGCCATATTATTTTAGTTTTTTTCTTTATAAACATACACATCGTTGCAGAACAACAAGCAAAATATGATCAGACTTTCAACCAAACATTAAAAATGCAAAATTATCAATGAATATAACACCGAGATTGGGAAATGGTTTAATGTAACATTTATCGTATAACAATAATAATAGCATTTCTGGAGTGCTCATCACCCAAGGGCCACAATGCGCAACACAGAGCCACCGAGAGAACGGCACATCAACAACGAGACAAGTTTAGACCCCGATATTAATTGTTGGTTCTGATCACTCCATACGAAAACCCAGTTCTCCAGCACAGCCAGTTCACTATCTCAGCCTGGTTGCTGTGACTACACAGTGCCCTATCCCAACACGTGCAGGTGCTCAAATCATTTATAGAACCAGCAGACGAACTGCACTTCGGGCGATCTTGATCCAAGCCTGTAACACGTTTCTCTTATGTCCCTCGTTGATGACATGCTCTGATAACGTGACTCCTTAAACCTGAATTTCTGCCTGGATGAAGAAGGAAGATGTCTTCATATGGTTGATGGTAGACGTGCAATCGCCGATATGTCAAGGTGAAAGTGTTAAAGCCATGGAATAGTAATCAATGCGGAGAGAAGAAAACATAGAACGACTTAACAGCCTTGATGTTGCGCAGATAAAATAAGCGCTAAGGATTCGAAACCAGTAGCCTCACTGTGGACCCATACAGCAAGCATTTGCTCCATTATATGTAGATTATATAGATTTCAGCAATAACGTCTAACATTATATATTTCAACAATGCCATGTGCAACCAGGTTAAACATTTTGACGAAACCAGATTTATTTTGTAAAAGTAGGTCTCCACATAAAATGGGCATTCATTGCTCAATAGGTATTACCTATGCCTGAATAAACGAAGATAATTTTTGACAAACATTAATTTCAAGGCATATAACAGGTTCACCCTTGGTATGGATGGTGCTTGCCTAATAGAGATGCTTTGTAACATCAACTTCATAGCTAATCTGAGATAAGGTGGTGCAATGCTTGCTGCATTAGTTAATCGACAATCGAACTTCAATGTTCCTGAGCTTGCATTACTGCGGAATCACCCAGTTACATTTTACACGCTTTGTCAAACTCGACACTCGTCGATCCCTGCAGTGTCGCGCTCACAAGCGAGCGATGACCGAGCTTCACGTGGAGAGAGGGCCACGTTCTGGTCCTTCGCGCCACCGAAACTCCACGCGCCAGGCTTCACGCGTGGGTCACGGCTCCGTCAACCGGTGACGGGCGCTAGGCCCAGGGCCTACGTGCGCAGGGCCGCATCTCCAATGGCCACGAGCAATATTTACCGGGCAAGGTACGGCCGAGCGTGGCGACACTCAGACACCCCCGCCGCGATTCATAGCAAGCGCTGTGGACCAGCGCTGTTGTTGCTGGAGCTGTGAACCGCCGGTGTACTTTGAGCAGACCTCTGTGGGGTAACAAGTCATAAATCTACATGACTGGAGGAGGTAGCTGACCCAGCACGAAACCACTTTTTACTAAACCACCCATAACCAAACCTCGTCCGCATTGGAATTCTTGTTCGGTTCGGCCACGGTGTTGATTTTTTGCTGTTGCATTTAAAGACAACACTCAGTGCGTGCCTAAACGAGCAATGGTGCGGCAGTTAACGGTGTTACTCGACCCGTGCTAACGGTGAAACTTTCACAATCCTCTGACGAGGGCAGTCATTCCATATCACAAGGAGCATGGATTTCCATCAGCTTCAGCAGGAACGATGCGCTGAAATCAAACCCACCACCGAAATGCAAATTGCAACCTTGTCATCGAGAGTCAAGCGCCGTAAACACAGCAACACCTCGACAATGAACAAAGGACACCGGGCGATGATTCAAACAACACGTATTAATAATACGATACACGTAACTTAAAGGCAAACGGATTCCAGGCGTTAAAAAATCACAGACAAAACCTTGAGCACCAGCACACGTTTCTCAGCGCACTCATTTTTCAGTGCTTAAAAAATAAAATGTTTCTAAAAAATGTTTGAGCTTTTTTTTCAAAATTTGATTATCAGAGTCATATCCGCAAGAAAGACTTTCCTTTATGAACACTCACAGCAAGCAGTGTACTACCCCATGATAGGAATAATTTATTGAAATTAACAAAAGCCTTGTTTAAAAAAAACACTCGAGGCGCTGCACTAGCGACAAGAATAACGTTAAAATAAACACACCAATAGGGAGTTTGCGAGAAACACCACAAAGGTAAAACAGCGAAGCTGAATGTCAGCTTTTGTCAAAGAAATGCCCTAAAAGATGAAGTAACAGAGCTACTTCGTCAGGTCAGTTTCAACAGTTCACACTGAATCAGGCTTCTTAAACCACCTAGGAATAGTGTTTGGCTTGGCTAGGCTCTGCAGCGTAATTGCTGCTTAGCAATGAAAAAAAAAACTTTTAATGCTGAGGGCTGCAAAAACCGAAGTAAAAAAAACAAGTTTTTGTGCGCATTCATTATATTTCCAGCAAAGACTCTGAACTCTTAATAATTGAGAACCTGGTCCCAATCACAGGTGACTGTGTAGATATGAACTCAGAACAATCTGTAGTGCCAGCAACCTCAGCAACTCTTCAAGCTTTTGCAGGAGCTTCGCTATTGCTTTGACAAATGGGTTTCAAAGAATGCATGGCCCATTCAAACAAGTGATTGCCCCTGCCCCCCCCACAGTTCTTGTTATCGTGGTGAATAGGTTTGTGTGTTACAATGAACTCCAAAGCTGCCACCTGGAGTCAAGCACCCCTGTTAGGGTCTCCCTTGATGAACAGGTATGGGGTAAGTTCCATATTAATAAAGATTCAAAGATCCTCGGATTGAAAGAGGTTTGATTACAGGAGGGCATGCAGCCATAAACCTGTGCTCCAATACCTCAATCACCCGGGCAGCAACCGGCCAATTGAGGTCAACCTGAATAACGGCCATTTAAACCAGCAACAACAATGGCATTACAATGTAAATACGCTACTTTCATTTTCAACCCAAAGTCACCCAAACTTGCAGACGTTACCCGAAGCACTTGCCTTACCAAATACATGACATGACTACAGAA
This sequence comes from Mordacia mordax, assembly GCA_036362905.1. Taxonomy (NCBI): domain Eukaryota; kingdom Metazoa; phylum Chordata; class Hyperoartia; order Petromyzontiformes; family Petromyzontidae; genus Mordacia; species Mordacia mordax. The sequence continues at coordinate 9,352,753 of JAZEWT010000020.1, read as the reverse complement.
TGTGCTTTTGAAAGCAATCATCATTACAACAGAATCCTTAAAAAACAGAATCTTATTTGTACAGTAATATGGATTACTTTCCTATGAGAACGAATGACGCATGCTTGAGATTTATCAGATAAGGTATTTTTTTTAATTCTTGCCAAGCTCACAGAGGGATCTTACACCCAATACTCGCTCATCAAGAAAAAGCTCTGCTAATCAATACCAAAGAATGTATTTTATACACCGAAGCACACGGATCCACTTGTAAAGCAGAGTGAATGATGAGTGTGCAGTTTAATTTTCCTAGGCGAAAATACATGGCATTCATAAATTTGAGGTTGCACTAACCAGGACAGTCTGACAATGTCCAAGTACTTTTAAAGACAGTCCTGCATTGGGAAATTCATTCTACTTGAAGAAAGCATTGGGAGTCAGTGTTGTTGTAGTTGTTGCCGGTTTACATGGCCGCTGTAGAGGCTGACCCGGGTTGGCCGGTTGCCCTCCCCGATGGTGGGGGTATTGGAGCAGAATGTTACGCACGAATGCCATCGCCAGTGCCAACCTCCTTTAGCCGAAGGATCTTTGGATCGCTATTTGTCTGGAACCATCGCCCAGGCATGTTCACCAAGGGAGACCCTAGCATGAGTGCTAAACCGTGGGTGAAAATCCTCTGAGGTTCCAAGAAACATGCAAACCCCTCCACCACGATACGATTATAATCAGCAGGGGAGGAGAGAAAAAAACCCATGGATTCTAGGAAAACTCCTGCATTAAAGTTTAAGATCCACATACGAAAACAGGTTCAGTAACACATTTTTGTACTGCCATCTGAACATTTCTTGCCCTGTGTGTTTACGCTTTACAAATCTACAGTTACGACCAATCCTTTCCTCCATAACACTAAGTTTGCTCTGTCAAAATAGAGCCACTCAAAAGAAATCTTATTTGCCCTGCAAACAAAGCACATGGCAAACAACCCACTCACCTGCATAATGTAAAAGCACAGCCTGGAAATGCTAATACGTGGGATTTACTATTGCTACATATAATCATTTTATACCATGCAGGAAGGCCTCAGTGAATCTCAAGGCTGTTCCGCAGAAAGGCCCTTGCTTAGGAAGTTTCATGAATTTCTTGAATATGCGTTACCTATTAGGAAAATATGACAATTTCAATCATAATTAGCGGTAGGGAGCAAGCGTTTAACGAGACGAGCTGCGTGTCTTGTTGCCGGTTTGACAGCAGTCCACTCTCTGTGTAGCGCTTTGTGACCCTCGGATGAAAAGCGCTCTAGATGTGCAACTATTATTATTATAATGCTCACTGTAATCAAGGCAGGATTGTGCTAAGATGAGATTGCACAACTCACAATAGGAAAATTAATCAGTATCATTAATTGTTACAGAGCTGACTCCCTCATCCGGAGCGATTTACATCATTACAGAGAGATTAGGGTAAGGGAGCCATGCAGTCAGCCGGCGTCAAATGTGAATATCTGTCTTGGGAATCAAGAGGGCCAAACAAGGTCACACAAAAGATAGAGGTTATCAGATTGAAACTGGCTCTTGCCATTATAATGTGAAATGTCTAGCACTGGCTCAGGCCCCAAGCATTAGTTTGAAAAGGCACTTTGACTGGATTATTTTTCAGAAATATTTGATTTTGGGTGAATGGCCACAGTTCACACCAATGCAAATAAGATTCTGCTTGAGATGGCTGGTTTCACTTCACACTGTCCGCTTCGAAATAAATGCGAGATCATGAATGAGCCACTGCGGGGCAGGGAGTGTGAGATGATCGTTACGGGTGAATATCGCCATGCAGGAAGACTCGCTCAAGCAGGTAACCCACCATGCCCTGGGCTGATCCTTAAATAAAGACGCAGTGGGGCTTTCCGTCCCAAAAGCCGCGTGGTAAATCCCGTCACCAACGCGCGCACACGCACACCTTCGTGCTTGAAAGCAGATGTAACCCAAATAATATAGAGTGCCTTAGATGGCTAAAGTTGAGTTACTAAGACAAAAAAACCCATGAACAATAACGGTAAAATACTTTGGACATAGCACTCCACGAGTGTCACTGCAGTGATGTTTTACTAAAACATAGGGGAGCGATTCACAGTGATGCCGCGAGGAATGCAATAATGGCATTGTGGACCATAGCTTTAAAAACGTATATTCTCGTTGAATGAACTCATGCAGTTCAGCTTGCGACACATTGCCTGTGTGTGTGTGTATATACACGATACACACGACAAGAGAGATTACATGTATTTGATCACAACGTCATTGAGAAAGTTATCATATAATAGATAAAATAAACTATAACAATGTGCTGCATATAATAGTGCGACTTCTTTAATAGACATGAGAATTCTGGGTAACATCTATACAATACAGCTGTTGGGTAACCATAATATATGTGACGATACACTCAGAAGCATTCAACAAAATATTTGGGCAAAGCACACTCGGTGGGCTGCCTCAGCACGTGACAGCATAGCGTCACAACGTGCGGCGCTATATTGGCTGCGCCATACGATAGGCGAGGATGAAATGTCTTCACTGGCAGACGAGTGCGCATATGGAAGAGTGAAATTCGAACGTGTGTGAAGGACGCTACTTAACTGGGCGAGTGATGACCTGTGTGAACACACTGCAACATGCGAGAATAGAATGACCCATGTGAAAGACGTGGGTTTCACTGCTGATGTAACACCATAACTCACCACTCTTAAGAATATTTCTCATCTCATCTCATTGCCAGAAACCGCTTAGTCTTGTACAGGGTCGCGGTGAGCCGGAGCCTATCCCAGCAGACACAGGGCGCAAGGCAGGGATATACCCACGATGGACGCTAGTCCATCACCGGGCACTGCGGTCAATTTAGTCGGCGAGCCAATAAACCTATGCAGCAGCATGTTTTTTGGACTGTGGGAGGAAACAGGAGTGCCTGGTGATAACCCACACGGACACGGGGAGAACATGCAAACTCCCATACAGAAAGGCACCCGAGCCGAGATTCGAACCAGGGATCTCCTTGCTGTGAGGCGACAGCGCTACCCACTGGGCCACCGCGCCGCCCAGTGCACATATGGAAGAGTGAAATTTGAACGTGTCTGAAGGACGCTATTTAACTGGGCGAGTGATGACCTGTGTGAACACACTGCAACATGCAAGAATAGAATGACCCATGTGAAAGACGTGGGTTTCACTGCTGATGTTACACCATAACTCATCACTCTAAGGATATTTGCAATGTTTAAAATCTTTCACGAGCAAAAGAAAATTCTGTAGCTGAACAGCTATCAGGTAGATATTCAATGACACTGTGGCTATTTCAAGTACATTACGGCACTGTGAACTGGATTGCAAATTAGGTGTAAAATATAACCTTACGCCTTGTGGCAATATGATTGATGTACTGGGTGAGGATGGACCATGCAAGGATGTGAACTGGCTTTTTTTCCCATAGGAGGAAGCTACTCTTTCGTGAGCCTGCAGACAATACGGGTGAACCTGGCAGATGGAGTCTTTCTGGTTGGTGAATTTTCCAAACCAGTTTTCCAGGCATAACATCCTCCTCCATATGCACACAAGAAAGCATTAATTTACAGGTTCACCAAAAACTCGCTCTAGAAGTGCAATTATTATTATTATTTAGATTTCACTTGCGTCACTGGTTCTGATACCATCGCACCAATGAAGCGTGAGAGATTTTATTCACGTGAAAATATTTTCAATGCGAGATGCTTGTGCTCCCAATACCAATTGCAGGTGTGAACTAAAATGACCCAGCGAGTGTGTCTTTAGTGATGCTCTCCACAGCAGCTGTTCGAGTGCATGTAACTTATTCATGTACACACCGGTAATAAACTGTAAAGTTTTACATGTACGGACACCAAATTAATTATTGTGGCTAAAATACTTCCACACACATGGACGAAAGGCGGCGCGGTGGCCCAGTGGTTAGCGCTGTCGCCTCACAGCAAGAAGGTCTCGGGTTCGAATCTCTCGGCTCGGGTGCCTTTCTGTGTGCAGTTTGCATGTTCTCTCCCCGTGTCCGCGTTGGTTTTCGCCGGGCACTCCGGTTTCCAGTCCAAAAAGCATGCTGTTACATAGGTTGATTGGCTCGCAGGCTAAATTGCCCCGCAGTGCCTGGCGATGGACTGGCGTCCCATCGTCGGTATATCCTTGCCTTGCGCCCTGTGTCTGCCGGGATAGGCTCCGGCTTCACCGTGACCCTGTATAGGACTAAGCGGTTTCAGACAATGAGATGAGATGAGTGATGAGACATATGGACGATGAAGGAGGTGTGATGGCAGAGCGAGTAGCGCTGCGGCCCCACAGCAAGACGGTCAGGTGATTTTCCGTGTGGAGTTTGCGTGTTCTCTCCCCGTGTCTGTGTCGGTTTTCACCGGGTACTGCGGTTTACTCCCACTGCGCAAAGACACGCTCCTGCCCAGGTTAATTGGCTTGCGGAGTATATATCACCCAGTGCCTTGCGATGTACTGGCATCACATCCTGGGTATAGCCCCGCCTTGAGCCCTCTATCTACCGGGATAGGCTCTGGCCCTCCGTAACCCTGGACAGGTTTAAGCGGGTATTGAAAATGAATGCAAGACATTTCAAACTACAATGTCTCTTTCTGACAACACCACACGTGCCTGCATCCCTATCGCCTCCGTAACCACAAACATCCACTAGTTTGGTATCAATTAAAGCAAAACCTGTGCTGTATCTTTGCATTTTATCTCCAAACACATGACTTTTGTCTTATATCAGCTTTACTTTCCACTTGCTTATTAATCTCCTGAAACGTCAACAATATTTCAGTTTGAAATTCCCAATTTGCACGACCATCAAAACTCTCATGCACTCGGCCACTTTCGTCGTGACGTCAGAAGAACGTGTTACTTGCTTGGAGCAAGTTCACCTGCAGGGCAATTACTCAGCTAGTTTAATAGATGGGTAATTAAATGCATTGCCACACTGACACCGCATGCCAAGTTCGACTGCCATGATAACCACCAATACCATAAACTCCCATCCGTTGCTAAGCGCAGTTTGTATCTGTGCATGTGTTATCTTAATTGTATCGTGTTTCATAAATTACAGCCCTCTGCTGTCTATGCCAGTTGAATAAAGGCCTCCCAACACGTTAAACCGCAGTTACATGGCTACACATGTCTGGCTAAACGGTGGTGCTTGGTTATAGAGCGGGGGGGGCGGCGGGGGGAGATATCGCTCAGCAATAGTGGCAGCCAAGGTCGAGGTGGCTGCTGCGAGTTTCCCTGAGTCGTACCAGACCAAGACACAGACTCGGAATGCTCTGCTGTGTCAATGCCTTGGGTACATTGGGACTCAATCATCCAAACAAAAGAAACTCATTCAAGATCCTAAGAGTGGTGGGGAAATATGTCCCTAAGCTGTCCGACTTGTCTGACTTAAGACCGTGGCGACGCATCAGCGCGCTGAGCCAGCTCGCTCACGGCCACACTCCAAGGCACCTCTGTCCCGAGTCAGCCTCGCCGCTGCCTCTGGATTTGGCGTCGATCTGTGCGCAGCTCTCCTCGGACATTGCACGGCCTTCTCCGGCGCAGCTCTGCACGTGGACTCGGCTCGCGAACCCGTCCGTTTAGTACCAGATTGCGCTACCGCCCGCCGCTCGCGAACCCGTCCGTTTAGTACCAGATTGCGCTACCGCCCGCCGCTCGCGAACCCGTCCGTTTAGTACCAGATTGCGCTAGCGCCCGCTGCTCGCGAACCGCGCACAACCTATGGTGGCTTCCCCTCCTGTGCTGTGTGGATAAATGTAGGGCGGTTATTTCGAGACCGGCTCTCTCATTAGTCCTAATCCTGTCAGCTCTCGTAACTCCTTTGACTCTCTGGAGGAATAACATTTCAGAAACTGCCAAGCGCTGCTTTGCGTGCTTCTGTCAATGCCCAGGTTTCGCTCTTGTACCGTTGGATTGATTGTACCGGTGATTTGTATAGCCTGGTCTCTGTTTGAATTGCTATATCCTTGGGTGCCTACAATGTATTTACATTTCTAGCCACTCCAGTTGCAAGTCCCACATGTCTTCCGACATCCTGAGCACAGGCTTGCACCACTGTTAGTTGTTCCTGTGAGATTGACAAAATAATCTACTTGCACAAGATGTTTTTTAGTTGCTTTGTACCATCTGTTCTTACCACCAATTGACTGTTGGCACCTCTGTATTCTCCACGTGAATACACATTACCAAGTTTGTACTGAATGTGGTTGCATCGACATGAACAAACCTACACACTCATGTAAGACAGCATGTAACATGCAGTGTAGGTATCATATACAACAGAAAACAAATTTGCTTATCGATGAAATGCACTTTTTGGGTTAGGTCATGCAAAAAATGGTGTCGTAAACCCTCCACCACCCGACACGGCCAATTCGTAAGGTTTGTCACGTGAACAGAACGCGAAAATTCTTCACTATCCCAGCACATTAGCAGAGAATTAAAACATTTCTGCTCGTCCCAGGTTGGTGTGAGTTCCTAATGATGCTGATTGTAATTAGCGGCGAAACGTCATACTTCATTGTAAAT
>JAZEWT010000020.1:9326465-9340019 GCA_036362905.1 Mordacia mordax | reverse complement strand
ATATGGCGCATCTAATTTGTGATCATTTAAGAAAAGCCACGAACAGGGAACTGAACATATCATCTACAATTAAATACCCTTCACATTTATACATATATCGCATCTCATCTCATTGTCCGAACCGCTTAATCCTGTACAGAGTCGCAGTGAGCCGGAGCCTATCCCGGCAGACACAGGGCGCAAGGCAGGGATATACCCACGATGGGACGCCAGTCCATCACCGGGCGTTGAAGGCAATTTGGTTGGCAAGCCAATTAACCTATGCAGCAGCATGTTTTTTGGACTGTGGGAGGAAATCGGAGTGCCCAGCGAAAACCCACGCGGACACGGGGAGAACATGCAAACTCCACACAGAATGGCACCCAAGCCGAGATTTGAACCCGGGCCCTTCTTGCTGTGAGGCGACAGCGCTACCCACTGGGCCACCATGCCACCCTATGTATATACATCATGTCCAAAACGACCACGTGTATTTACCAGTGAAGTGAGTTAGCTCATGAGTAGTTTCAAGCTCAAGGTATCATTCATTTTGATAACAGAGATTTTGAACTTTTCCCTTGCTGTTATGCAAATATAAAATCGTACGTCTATGCATTGGCAATGTGGTTGGTGTGTGTGGCATACAATCAAAAGTTTGGAGTTAAAATCCTCACCAGGAGCGATGCCCTTGATATGGGAATCTGTAATTCCCACGACTGGTCCGGTGCCACAAATGGGGATGGGCAACATCCAGTGCACAATGGAGCACAAAGACACCGCTTCTATTGAACCTCGAGAGTACTTACTGTAGTTCATGATCAGTCGTAACGCTTACTAGGAGATGAGCCACTCAATGCTCGATTAGACATTACGTCTGACTTTGTGCAATCGTCTTGGCAAAAACGGTGCAGAAGAAGCAACAGCCAGACTTTATAAACATTCACGTTGCCTTACTACTTGAGACTTGCAGTAAAACTATAGCTCGGACAAGGATATCCTCAATCAATGCCAGCCGCTATGTACTTGTACGTAAAACACTGTAGAATGCCCAGTCACAGTAAACCACTACACATGCGCAATCCATAATCTAATAAAGCGGCAGTCGTCACAGAATGTGTAAATTAATCGATCATCGACATTTAGCCAGGACAGGAGATATTAGGGCCATTTTCATTGCAAGATTCGCCTTGCTAACAGCAGCCACACAGAGACATTGTTGTGTATGCACTGAAAGCAAGCGTGCCTGCTAAAGCTATCTTTGAGACACTGCTCTTCTGCCCTGATGGTAGCAAGCACAAGGTGGATATTCCACATTAAGACCAGAGAAAGTTCATCCTTAAGAAATCGACTACTGTTGCATCACCGTTACTTCGAAATCAATAAATTGAGTATCACTCGGTAGGAAGTGAACTGTGGTTGTCCTCGGGATAAAGTGTCTCTGCCATGAAAATGTGGAATATTACAATTGGCTTAACGTACCCGGGCACCGCACCACCCTCCCTCGCGTGACGAGACAGCGAATCAAACCCGGCTACCCGGAGGCCTTGGTGCATTACCATGGCCGTCTGAACAGCATTACAGGCACACGGGCAAAGCAGTGCACTGGGGCCCCTACATATAGTATCTATTTATTTATTTCTTGACAGCCAGTCACAACAAACATAGATTAGCATGGAGCCCCCTTTGCTCGTGGGGCCCCCGGACAACTGCCCAGGCGTGTCCATGCGATAAGACGACACTGTGCATTACGACAGAGGTCACAGTCACGGCACAAACGCCACCGGTCTGGGACACATCCGACACTTACCGTACACGGCACGAACGTCAACGCTGTACACACAGCAGCCGGTGCAATGCAACGCACATACTTACAGCGCCCGGACGCTAACGGACCGCGTGTGCCTCGCAGAACAACTCGGCCAACTCATGACTGCCGGTCACGGCTGTCGCCGTTTAACTCTTCGCAACGACGAGGGGGTCATTGGCGACGCCCGGCGTGCAGCGCTTGATAACACAGCCTATTAATACAATGTTCTGGACGGGCGCTGGCGAATTTGCTATGGTGACTGAACGCCTGCCAGGCCGGTTAAATCAAGGATGTTTTACAGAGACTGAAATAAACCAGTGTCCCTTTAAACATAAAAAAAACTGCATTGGGGTGGCACTCATCACCGTGCTGATCTCTCATCCCTGGAAGTGGAAATTCCACGTTATGACGACAGGAGACATCCCCAATGCCCGTCACTGACGTCCCTTAAAGTGATATTTCTGTAATCTAGAAAGCCAGCGCTTTGGAGGCAAGGTCCTCCAAAGCGCTGAAAACATGACATCGCAATGACCGGCAGAGGATGTACAGAGTGAATTTGATTGACGTGCATTGTGGATCCTGACTTATAATCAGTGATCGCATTATGATTCACAACGCCAGTAGGAGTTGAGATCCAAGCAAATCCTGGGCCTCCCTTGAACAAACTTGGTCCTTAATGACGATCGCGTTTGGCATGTATAGCGTTTGGCATGTATAGCGTTTGGCATGTATAGCGTTTGGCATGTATACGCACCGTGGGAGGCTATTGCAGCCAGACAGGTACTGGCATAAATGAATGTGCACCCCAAGCGCTTCAGAGTATGTCTGTGCCACTATGTGCGTGTATGCACATGTGTGTGGGGAGCGGTATGTAGCTGTTAACATTTCCCTATGCACCCTGCTACCCGAGTTCAACTCCCAGGCATGGCCAACAACAGTGACGATTATCTGAGCGGATGTGCAAACATGACCACTAGATAAAATAAGCTGGGCATGGTGCTGGCCACCCACCCCTCTATGTGCTGTGTGGCCCGTCAGAAAAGCTTGCTAACAGCACTTAACTCCTCAGTCTGCTAAGTCGATACGGAGGCTCCTTCTTGGTGTCCAAGTGAAAGTACACGCATCTATTCCACAGAGAGAGAGAGAATAGAAATCTCCTCTGTGGAGGAGGCTGGTGAAGGACGCACCTGGGCAGTTGGAGGCTCTCGCTCTCAGCAACAACAAAGGGTGGCGGACAGACGCTCAATCTCAGCGAGCAGACTGCCGGGCGAATAAAACGCAGTGAGTTGGCACAGTAGGTGGTGCCTCGGTCAGTCATCACAGTCAATCAGCCAGTGGCATCTGGGTCTGTCCCGTGACCTGTCAGCGAGCCTTCGACACTCAGCGTCATAGCCTCAAAGTGCACCTGGCCTGGCACAGGCGCCGTAGGGATGTCACCTCCGCTTAGTGGCGAACGGCGACTGTTGTTGTGCCACTATGTCGCTATCCGTTTGAGGCAACATCATTCTGCCAAATCAGCATGGCGACTGTCTTGGTTAAACATTATTTTGGCAGCATGGCAACCCCATCTCTAGGGGACAGTAACAGTGGTCAATAACACACGTTGGGACCTAAAGGGCAAGTCAGTGCTTCATAGCCACCGTCGGCAGAATCTAGCCAAACGCATGTAAGAAACTGTTACAATGAGGCACACACACATATAAAGCACTTGGGGAATATTCAAACAATTAGAGCTTCGAAAAGCTGCTCTCTCGGGACAGCCGCTTCGATCGCTCCGCCACTCCCAGCAGCTTTTCGAAGCAATCCTCATGCATCGAGCCGTGAAAACTTACATCATTACATACAATTAGAGCGATAATAAACGCAGAGCAGTTGCCCCCGAATCTGCTGCTCGTGAAAACCAGCTGTGGAATGGCCAACGCACATTACAAATTGTATTTTTCATTAAATTAGATGCCACACCATAAAACGTTAAAATTTTTCAAAGCAGCTAAATGCAGAAAATCGACAGAAAACTTACAAATAAACAGTTAGGGGCAAGCGATTACCTTGATTTCACAAATATGGCAGGAGAAAACACGTCAGCTCCACAGGAGCAACCTTTACATGAACAGGCCAAGTTGACCAGACCCACCAGCCAATTTTCGTGGACAAAAAAACCCAACACTCCCACCTTGTGGGTCATTGACACGACGTAAGCCTGACTGCCAAGGCCCAGTGAATATCACGTCATTCCGAATTCCGGTGAATATTGTCAGCTGCGTAGCTGACAATAACAGTAAGAACATACTTTGCTCATGCTGAAGAGTGTCAATGAAGGTGAAAAAAAAATGGGTTGCGGGAGGGCCCTGCACTGGAATTCTAGGCCAATTCCATTTTAAGCGGTGTTGTTATTCTTTGTGAGAGTATCTGGGGAAATCCCAAAAATATACCCAGGGTGATGACAAATACATGGCTTAGCATATAACAGGTGGTGCTACACCACAGGGCAGAACTGCCATCGTAAATATGCACTCATTTTAGGTATCACTCACTGTCGTTCATTGGCAATGATAGGCCAATTTGAAAACCGTTTCTAAGCACCTGGTTTATGTTTAAAAATAAAAAAAATGTTCAGGAATCTGAACGACACAACAAAATCAGACACGCACATGCGAGCACAGTGTTCGAATCGCGTGGGGTGAGCGCAGCACCGGACAATGCACGGGAGTGTCTTGAAGCGCAACTTAGTTTTTTTTTTCTTCTGCCAAGTCCTATAATTTATCGCTACGGTTTGACTTTCAGTTGAACTGTTCTGATGTTGTTGTTGACATGGCGTTCTCTCCACAGCTCTGTGCAGCGCTTTGTGACCCTCGGGTGGAAAGCGCTCTAAAAATGGAATTATTATTATTATGAGTTCTGCGGCATTGGGAGGAACGTGACATCGATTGACCAAGCAGAGCTGCACTTAGAGCGCAATCTATTCATATTGCAACGAGTGTATGCATGTATACATTCATTCATATGTGTCCGCACTGAGGCTGAGGGGTTGGAACCCTTCATGAGCACACATTTTATCGATAGAACGCCGAGGCTTTCGTGTCTTACTTCAGACTTCTTCTTTCCACACTTATTGATCGAAAACGTTCACAACCGTATTTCACCTCTCATTTCTCATTATCTGAAACCGCTTAATCCTATATAGGGTCACGGTGAAGCCGGAGCCTATCCCGGAAACACAGGGCGCAAGGCAGGAATACACCCGACGACGGGACGCCGGTCCATCGCCGGGCATTGCGGGACAATTTTAGTCTGCGAGCCAATCAACCTATCCAGGAGCATGCTTTTTCACCTCGACATCCCAATCTGCACTCGTACCATCAACCCATCGTCAGCGCAATTCTGCTTTAAAAACCGTGACGTCAGAATGAACGTGCTTCAAGCTCGCAACACAAACACTCGTACGGCAGCAACTTTGCTACCGTGTAGAGAAAAAAAAACCCAGCAACGTAAATAACACGAACGCTACCAGGTCCTACGCCACGAGATGGAACTCTCCACCACCCCGTGTAAACTGCGAGCGCACAGATAGGAACATAACGAGCTTGCTCGTTGTAGTTTCTTTTTTTTTATGGGAAATGACTTCCTTGCCAAGAGTAAGTTAACAGTCAACAGGAACAATTGTGCTAATATTTAAATGCGTTGGGCAGGAGTATTATATAACCCTCAACACTATCCAACCGCATTATAACTGTGGCACAATGCACCACCTCAATCCAGGTTGTTTGGATGCAGATCTCAGTCTGGGGTCGACTCACCTCACATTTACTCCACGGTTCATAATATTAACATCGGCCTGTGCGCATATTTAGAGAGGTGCAGTGATGAGGAGAGTGAAGGGGGAGTGTTGGGGCCGTGATGGGGGAGTGATGGGGGAGTGATGAAGAATGATGGGGGAGTGATGGGGACATTCATGGGAGAGTGATGGGAGGGAGTGATGGGAGGGAGTGATGGGAGGGAGTGATGGGGGAGAGTGATGGGGGAGAGTGATGCGGGAGAGTGATGGCTAGTTGAAGGCCGAGCGATGGGGAGTGATTGGAGAGTGATTGGGGAGTAATTGGAGAATGATTGGAGTGATGTGAGAGCGATGTGAGAGTGATGGAGAGAAGTGTGAGGTTGCTCCCCCCCCCCACTAGAGCATCATCTCATTTCCACCGTGGCTCATGGACTAAAGAGAGAGGAGTCCCCACCAAGTGCACTTAGCAACACCCTTAAAATTGTGCTCGTATAAACACACACACACGCTTATGAGGCTATTAAGCTCTCCACCGTTTGCCCTGTAAGTCTCAAGTTACCGATAACCAGTTGCGATAACCGGATATGTATGCATGCGGTTATTAGTGGTGGCCAGGCGGAAAACACTGTATATTGGTGGGACGCGGGTGGGGGCAGTGGAACGGAGAAGTGAGGAGGAGGTTGATTACAGTTTATAATCTATATATATAATGGAGGAAGTGTGTGTGTGTGTGTGTATGTACATCCGCACTGAGAGTAGCGAGGAGTTATAATCCTTTACAAGTGTAAATTGTATCTGTACAAAACAAAGGTGTTTGTCTTGTTTCGACTTACACCCACGTATTGATTACCCTTCACAGAGCCAGCAGAAATATTCCCAAAAGGGCATCGGCAAGAAATCCGGGTCAAAGCAGGCGTGTCAGCAAAAAAAAAACCGTGATTAACGACAGACGTCAGAAGAACGTGTTACCACCCGTTTGAAACGCGATTGCCCACAGGGCGGGTACCCTGCTATTGTTAATAAAGAACAGGCGCGTACCGTTCAAGCGCTTTATATCATTGCTTTACCGATGGGGACCTGGTCCCTATCATTGCCACTGGCACCGTCGGGCCGTACCGACCGGCACCACCGTCCCGTCCCCCCGCTCACCTTGGCTGCTGTGCGGTTCGCGGTTGGGCCAGGCTGTGGCTGGCGTCTGGTTCCCTGTGCTCGCGCTGCACGGGCGAGAGACTCTCTGCGCAGCACCCACAACAATGGGAACAACGGTCAACAAGAGCGCAGCAACAACAACGCGAGGCTCCTTCCCCTCCGTAAAACTGCCGTAGGCGAGGCTATGATGCAGACGGACAACGCGACCCATGTGGCCCAGTGCATTGAGCACAGAGTGTGATCCAACACAACACAGGATGCGAACATTTAAGACCCCATGCTGATCCAGTGGTTTATTTAGCATTTGCCTATTTATTAAATACTTCGCAAGCACAACAATGTTGTCTTGAGTTTGTAAAGCATGGCCAATGTGACTGCTGCCTGGGTGAATATTTAAAAAAATAAATAAACTATGATCAATCCAATACTGTCTTGAGTTTGTAAAGCATGGCCAATGTGACTGCTGCCTGGGTGAATATTAAAAAATATATATAATCAATCCAATACTGTCTTGAGTTTGTAAAGCATGGCCAATGTGACTGCTGCCTGGGTGAATATTAAAAAAAAAACTATGATCAATCCAATACTGTCTTGAGTTTGTAAAGCATGGCCAATGTGACTGCTGTCTGGGTGAATATTTAAAATAAAATATGATCAATCCAATACTGTCTTCAGTTTGTAAATCATGGCCAATGTGACTGCTGCTTGGGTGAATGTTAAAAAAAACTATGATCAATCCAATACTGTCTTGAGTTTGTAAAGTATGGCCAATGTGACTGCTGTCTGGGTGAATATTTAAAATAAACTATGATCAATCCAATACTGTCTTGAGTTTGTAAAGCATGGCCAATGTGACTGCTGTCTGGGTGAATATTTAAAATAAACTATGATCAATCCAATACTGTCTTGCCAACCCGATACGAATTACACACAGGCAAACGCGTATACGGGGCGGTGATGATTCGCTTGCTCACTTGCTTGGTACACACGCCCGAAGGCGTTGACAAACACGTTTACATTCACCACCACCACACGCATGGGAGTTTCAACTGAACGCACAGCCTGGTCCGCGGGCATTGCAGTGCAGTCACGGACAAGTGGGAGCGCGTGTTCGGTGAGAACGCGGTCCTTGGCCGTGCCAAGCGGACATGAGACGACGGGATGCCTCTCCCGTGCGGGCATTTGATGGACGTTCCAGCGATTGTAGAACAGAGAGTTTACGGTAAAGTGCGCTCCTGGCACAAGGGAACACGTAATGCTTGCCAAAAACAATCTTTTAGTTACCAACTGTTGGCTTTAGTCGCTCGTGCATTATTAATATTAACAGCTCTAATTACGATTTTCGGTAAAAATTATATCACAAGTTACTTAATTTGGTGGCCGGTGCCGTTAATGATTAAGTCGGATTGACGTCTCGGTCGTGCGGTGAGACAGTCTGCCAGCCCTCTTGTGACAATATATATCCACTCTGCAGCGAGTCAATGGTAATTTTCCTCTGCGGAACTGCTCCCTGCTATTCGAATATGAAAGCTCCACGACTTGCGTGAAGCTGCCTATGGAGATTTCGTGATGCCAAATTTGCTCGTCTAAAGAAAAAAAACACAAACTCTCTCGTTTTGATACAAAGCAGTATTGTTCTGGAGCTGTACTGTAACGAGACGGCAAATAAATGCCATTCGGAACTCTTAATAGCAAGAAAACTTGATCATTTACATAGCCAGAATATGTTGAACGCTGTGTATAGACAAGCAGTAGATAAGTGTTGTGAAGTCGTTCATAGCGGAGATCATCAGCTATCTCAAGCTGGATACACAAACATCTGAAATAGCATTTACATTTTAGTATGCAATGACATTGGCCACAACCACTTCTGCAGCATGAGCTTCGATGATGAATTACAGTATATAATTCACAGTTAATATAACCATAAATAAGTGTGAAATGTAATAAACAGGATATGAGCCACGTAGACATTGAGTGGTGAGTTGTCTGACAGCAGTGGTCATATTACACATAGGCCCGTTTAAGTTGTGTGAGCATCCACAAAAGTGGTTACATTCTCAAGCCAACAGGAGACAACGTTCATATCCACTTAGTTCTGAGCCAGTGGTGGAAATTCTACATTTCTATGCCAGTGATCAGTCCACCCGTGCCGCAAGTGTTGACTTTCCAAATAGTCGTCGTTACTTTCGCAATCCCGGAGGAGTTGAATAGCCAAGTCGACCTCCATCCGATGCTTTAAACTTGCAACCTTCTTTCTGAGAGTCAAGTGCTCTGCCATGGTGCTGCCTAGACACGCTGAGCAGGTGCTAGAGTTTAAACCCCCAACGCTCGGCAACGCTGACTCGGTGTGTCTTGATGTGAGCATTAGCTTCTGAGCCACTCAAGACACACGGACAAATCCCTTCACATAAACTCACCCCGCTGAGAGACGTGTAAATATTGGGGTTCTCACATGGTGTGAACTAGAGGTTACAGGTAACTTGCTTTGATCTAATGTCTAATGCATGCGCGGTGGACATCTGAGCTGTTGTACAGAAGGACCGAACCTGTTACGCGAACACGCCCTGCCATCTGCACGCAGTGAGACAATGGAACTTCCATAACGCAATTACAGCCATATCCAATTTGGAAGCAGCAGACGGAAACTGAATGTTTAAACCCACTTAATGATCGGCGAGTCAGATGGTTAATCTGAGACCTAGGCATTATACGATACAAACGCTGACTGATCGCGCATTGGTCAAACCCAGTTCTAGGATAACCGCATACATACGTTGTTGTCAAGGTGAAAGTGACTGCAAGGGTAGACTGCGGATAAAGGCTTATTAATAATGAATCAAGGCACTGGTGAAAGGCAAATAAATACACAGTAACACTGTAAGTAAAGGGCAATGTTTTACTACTAAACTGGCGTCATTTCAAAGTTTGCAAATGCCCTGGTAAGCTTGACAAGTTGTATCGACTGAGTAACAAAAGGTTGCCTCTGATAAAAGAGGCAACCGGTTAACTTAGGTGAAAATAGAAAATTACCAAACTTTTATTAAAGTTTGTCCCGAGATCTCCTTTGTAAAACTTACACAAACGCACTTTCTTGATTACACACGTGGACACAAACAACACCCGCCATTCGCCACAAAGTAGCGGTGACGTCTCTAAGGCGCTTGTGCCAGGCCAGGTGCACCTTGAGGCCACGTGAAGTGTTGACGGCTCGCCGACAGGTGCTCACAGGACAGACTCAGGTGCTATAGGCTGCCTGACTGAGATGACTGGCAGATGGCACCACCTGCGCTCATCCACTCACACACACCCGGCCTCGTGCGCTCTCCCCTGGCACGTGGAACACCGAAGGAAAATTACATCAACTTTACAAAGCGCTCCAACACCTTCACACGTCCCTAGGTAACCTGGTCTAACGGAGAGGAAACACCTATGTAGGTTATCACGGCTCGATGCATGAGAATTGCTTTACAACGACGTTCTTTCGGGATAGCCGTGTCGAGCACTCCCCCACCCCCAATTCCTCCAACATCAGCGACATTTCATTGTCAAGTTCCTCTTTACAATACTTACATTCGCAAAGCGAGAGCGGGTTTTTAAAATCCAGCTGCAACCAACCGCGCGCCACGGAGGATGTCACACATTAACTTCAACAGTGTAATGATGACAATTACACTTAACGCATTACTTACAATGTTACGTACATTAACTGTGACACCTTTCTCCAACTGGGCAGAGAGCGTTAGAGCTCTGGAAAGCAACGCACACAGCGGCACGCTGTGCGTTAGAGGAGTTCGTCTTACTTTTACGGTGCGTCTTATAATCCGGAATTCCGCCCTTTTTCGAAGCGACGGCAGAATCCCTCCTCCTCCCCTCGCTTCTCAACCGCAACCTCGCGGTCGGCCACAAAGTATCAGCAACAGCCACAGTAAGTAACGACGACGCTAACCGACAGCATTACTCGTTAACAGTAACAATAGCAGCTCAGCACACAACGGGTAACACCCAGTAACAAGGTCTCACCCCGCACAGCTGGACGGCTCGAACGTCACGCCGGACACATTGTATTTCCCACGCTTGATGAGGAGCCCCCCCCACCGACCCATTGTTCGAGTTGACGAATCGCCTTGCGTTATTGATCGAGTGCTCCTTATCCGCGCTGCGGATTTTAAACACCAGGCGTGCGAGATGATGTCACGCACGCGTACTGTGACGTTTTGCGTAGGGGGGGAGATCCAACGTTAATTCTACTGATGCCTACCAAAAGCTGCTCTTTCTGGATAGCCGTGTCGAGCGCTCGCCCTCTCTCCTTCGCGACGTGTCGCCTCCCACGTTGGGAAGCATCCTCAGGCGATGGCTTTCGACCGAGTGGACTCAGCCGTAAGCATTCACTTGCTTACGTGTAATGGAGCAATTGCGTGTATGTCCTCACTAACGGTGCCGGGTTGGAATCCCTTGTTTCGGCTTTACTTAGCACTTAGAGATCACCCTTCTGATGATTCAGGGAGTCAGCGACAATATCTACAAAAAAAAAACATCCTGGTCAAAGCACTCAACAAGAGACGTCAGAAGAACGTGTTACACGCTTGGAACAAGATCTCCCGTATGACGGGCACTCTGCCAGTGTGACAAACATTAAGTGTGCCGTGCCCGACCCTCCCCTGTGTGTGTACTCCCACTACCACCAACTGATATATAAATCCAGAAAGTCATTGACAACCCACACCACACGCTGTTAAAGAAGACCGTGTGGCAGCGTTTCGCTAAATACGCATCCCCGCCCTGAGAATGTGGAATATTCCGCGACCGTCTATAGACCACCATTCCAATCGCCTGTCTGGTGAACCTGTCCTTCACCGTCAGACGCACGAAAAATCTGGACATATCGTGGGAGCGTATTTACCATGTCACTCATGCCTGCTCAGGAACACTTATTTTATTTGTTTTAGTAATGGTGTGTTTTTTTAATGTCCTTAATTAATTGTCATTGTTTGACTTAATTGATCCATTCTGATGTTGTTGACATGCCGTTCTCTCTATACCTATGTGCAGCGCTTTGTAACCCTCGGGTGAAAGGCGCTTCAGAAATTATTATTATTAAACAGAATAAAAGAGGTCTGTACGCGTAAGTGTCAAAAATAAACTCGGATTTAAAATAATGACTTGTTCCAGGAAAGCGTACAGGTTTCTCCAGACAGTTGCCTCGTAAAGTATGATGATTGAGAAAAAACAGGACAGGTGGCAACCCTGCATCGTACACACGTGCTTCATCAAAATCCCAACTCCTCTTTCTAATTAAAGCTACGCAGCTTTGTTGGCAGCTTCTCTCCCAAACTTCTAAGTTCCTTACCCGATCATCCCAAGTTACTCCATATCATCCAGAAACACGCTCTCAACAATGACCTCCTCGATCCCTTCTAATCTGGGTTCAGATACGGACATAGTACTGGGACTGTTCTGGTCAAAGTAGTTAATGAGCTACTCGTCGCTGCTGATGAAGGCTTGCCAAGTATTCTTGTCCTCCTGGACCTGAGCGCTGCCTTTGATAACGTTGACCACCCGATCTTACTTGAGCGACTGAAGGGTATTGGGGTCTCTGGCTCCGCCCTGCATTGGCTGAGCGTCAACCTCACTGACCGGCAGCAGTTTGTCAGCCTCGGAGGACAAAACTCAGAAATCCATCGTGATTTGTCTGGAATTCCTTAAGGTTCAGTTCTCGGCCCACTCCTCTTCAGCATCTACATACTACCACTTGGTTATATCTTGAGGAGCCTCAATCCCAGCTACCATTGCTATGCTGATGGCACCCAAATCTATATCCACGCAAAACCATCCTTCAATGCGTCTGGTCTTTGCGTGTCCTACTCATTGTCAACTGCGAAGGCCTGGCTCAATTCAAATTTCCTAAAACTAAATAGCGACAAAACAGAAGTTTTGCGAGTGGGAGCCCCGCACCAATTATCCAAGGCTGAACTTATCCAATTGATGCTTGACAACCAAACAGTGAAGTTGCAAAGGCAGTTCGGAGTCTTAGTGTAACTCGTGATTCCTCACTCAGCTTCGAAACAAGACATCAACAAGGCGACGAAGGTAGCCCATTTCTATCTCAGAAATATAGCCAGACTGCGCACATTCTATCATACTGTGATGCTGAGAAGCTAATACACATCTTCATCACCTCACGAATCGATTACTGAATGCACTGCTCCCTGGTACCCCTGCCTACCTGATCAATTGTCTCCAACGTGTGCAGAATGCGGCTGCTAGAGTCCTCATTCGCACACCGATCCATGATCACATATACCCAGTATTGATGTCTCTCCACTGGTTACCGGTGAAATACAGGATTAATATCAAGATCCTCCTCCTCACCTACAAGGCTCTCACTGGCACTGCTCCGACCTACATACATGTTTGTCAAAGAATTATTTTCTTTGTTAGTATTGCTTATGTTATGTATTGCTACTCTTTGACTTTCAGTTGAACTGTCCTGATGTTGTTGTTGACATACCGTTCTCTGGGCAGCTCGAATTTGTTAAAAATAAATTTTTAAAAGTTACCGTTGCTGATTATCCGTTATCCGTTCTCATGTCGTTGTTGTTGACATGCCGTTCTCTGTGCAGCGCTTTGCGACCCTCGGGTGAAAAGTGCTCTGCAAATGCAACTATTAGTGTTAATAAATGCCCCCTAAGCGGGATGTGGGTGTTCGCATCCAGTGAACGAGACGGGTGCTGGAATCCTGTTACAAAGCCGTCAGCATTGCGGAAGGTTCGTGCGGCTGCCATCGTGGGCAGAAACTGCCACCACGGGACCATTGCATCTCACATTTTCTTCCACCAGGGCG
>JAZEWT010000020.1:9306278-9320632 GCA_036362905.1 Mordacia mordax | reverse complement strand
GTCCATCACCGGGCACTGCGGGCAATTTAGTCTGCAAGCCAATTAACATATGCAGCAGCATGTTTTTTGGACTGTGGGAGAAAACCGGAGTGCCCGGCAAAAACCCACGTGAACACGGGGAGAACATGCAAACTGCACACAGAAAGGCACCCGAGCCGAGATTCGAATCCGGAATCTTCTTGCTGTGCGGCGACAGCGCTACCCACTGGGCCACCGTGATGAATTACACAATATCTAACGTGCGCAAATTCCACGCCTCGTCAACGGCGAGACACGGATACGGAGCTGCGAGGAAACCTCTGGGAGGCAGGGAGAAGGCAGCTACGCAGCCAGCCGGCGCCAATATTTGCCAGACATTGCGTCCTGCATAATATAGTGTTATCGGCCAACTAATTAATTCGTGAGTTTTTTTGTTTTGTTTTGGGATGATGTCGGAGAAAACCCTACGTAAAGCAGGGGAAGAACCCGCAAACTCCAAGCAGAAAGGTGTCCGAGGCGAGGATTAAACTGCCTCAGGCAGGACTTTCTTTCTTTAAGGCACAGATGTTACCACGACTCCAGATGAATACAATACCCAGTGCTTCATTGTTGTTGTGATATCAGAGGCAGTGCTGTAAGCGAAATATCGAGGTTAGTCAAACTAGGGCATTTTGTTTTGATGGCCCTGTAAGTGGATTCACCACCGTTAGTCGATGGACAGGTCAAGTGTGGCGAGGTCAAATGTGTGTTGCGAGTCAGCGTGTAACTGTAGGCCAAATACACTCCAGGGCGGCTCTCTGGAGCTCCCTCTAGTGGTGCTATCTCCTCCAGCAGGGGCATGAGCGAGCAATTTCAGGGCTGCACCTTTACCTGCAGGCTGAGGAAGAGAGCAGGAAACTCACATCACTGCTCGCCACCTTCACCAACCGGCACTGGCCGGCGTGTGTACGGGATGGTGTGTTCAGCACCACGCCTGAACATCTTTGTCTCCCCAGTGCTTGTTTAGACACAAACCATGCACCTACTCGAGTTAAGCTGAGTCGACTTCAAGTCGGACGAGGAGCGAGCGGTTCAGATCTTCGCCACTGATATTAGCCGTGAGTGGGAATTCAACTCGGGGCCACCAGATTCGGAACGCAGTGTCATAATCACTGTAGAACAGCACACACACTTCACAAGAATATCCTAGCAGATGAACTGGTTCCACAAAGCACTGCACGTGGACCTCAATGAATACAAGTGACGCCCCGATATTCGTATTTAATCAATCGGGGACGTGTCAGTTCAAAACAGGACTGAATTCAAGACCCTCCTGCTCACCTACAAGGTTCCCACTGACGCTGCTCCGACATACATCCGTGACCCCTACTTCATGCACGCTCATCAAAACAACTTTGATCCACCAATACGGATTTGATGCCTGTGTCCAGATCGCACCTACGTTCGATAGGTGACAAAGCCTTCTCCCAACACTGCTCCTTTCTTCAAATACCTTCGACAATGAACGAACATGGTCGGCACGTTATGAATTCCATTATTATTATCTACCGGATGGTGTCAACAGGTGTGGGGGGGGCAGGTGAGTTCGAGGAGGAGTCTGCGAGCTGTTGACAAAAATAAAGAGAACCCATACTTCCCCTCCGCGTGTCGGTGAGTTACGTACCATATGCAAGCAGAGATAAAGCAGGACTCGCTTTACATGTAGCACGTTACCGTGGCGGGTGCCAGTCCGTATAGCCTGCGCATGTGTTCCAAATGTTAGCACCTGATCAGACAACAATGGGAATTTCAACTCAATTTTGAGCCAAGCGCCCTGACCACTCTGCACTCCAACACCGGGCCAATGGCACTTTGGCAAGATTGTCCGTCACTCGTTAACGATAATAACCGGCGGCGCGTGTCGGGCGTAAAATTAGCAATTGTTTATTAGGAATGCACACGACCATAGGCTTTACAAACTTAACGAAAGCAACAGCAAAGACCTAAAATGACATTTAAAATGCCGTCATCTTTTGTATCACCATATACGCGGATAAAACGTAATCTTTATCTGAAACCCAAAATGCACCGTTCTAACAGATGAAAGCTTTCCCAAGATACTTTACTAATAGAATCTACACAACAAATATTCAGCTTTTGTGATAGTCTACAAGCTGCGTGGAGCATCGTTAGCGAACACATGTTAACCCCCCCCCGCTTAGGAGGCAGATTGTCTCCACGTGGCAGGGATGCATCCCTGTGCCGAAATCCGCCACTGCAATGGAGACGTTGGCACCGTTGCACCCAGAGTACAAAGAACCACAATGGTGACGGCCCGGCGATGGACCGGCGTCCCGTCGTCGGGTGTATTCCTGCCTTACGCCCTATGTTTCCGGGATAGGCTCCGGCTTCACCGTGACCCTATATAGGATTAAGCGGTTTCAGATAATGAGATGAGACAATGGTGACGTGAATCTGGCCTCCTGTCTGAGAAGGCGGTGGATTACCGCGTCCACCGACTGGCGCGATATAAAATACAAACTCCGAAATGCTCTACGAAATGACCCATGCAAACAAACAAAAAACCGACGCATAAAACAATTTTGTGCTGAGCGTTTAACCCAAAGGAAAGTGAATAACTAAGCAATGCTAATGCTAGCTGTACGCACCCGCAACATCCCTCGGCACCTGTATTTTGGTTTTCTAAAACAATGGCATGAGTGCTAAAACAATATTTCGGAGCATTCCGCATTAGGCGTTTGCAAGACTAAAACAATCTATTGACAGGATTTGCTTTCAAAAGTCGCTCGTTCTGGATATACGTGTCCAGCGTCTTAATCATTTGTTATCTCCAACATGGGAGGAAAAACGTCGCAAAGTAGAGAGGAGGAACGCTCAACACAGCAGCTCTCGAGAGAAATCATTGTATATCGAGCTGTGAAAACCTACAGCAATAAATTCAGCGATAAAGAAAGAAAAATGTCCGCTCAGCCCCACTATTCTGCCGGCAAAAATGTTCCATCAACTCCCTTCACGGTTGCAGGTTGCTTGACTTACCAATGAGCCAGGCAAGTGTTGCTGCGGTCGTCAGAACACTCGACTTGTAATCAATAGGTTATCGAATAAAAAATTTGGTCGGGGTGGGGGGGGGGTTGATTCAGCCCAACCCTCTGGGACTCATAAAGCAAGAGCCACTTCATGGAAAGTCAATTATGCCAGACAAAAGTAAAACAATTCTCCATTAGAGATCCCTCTGCACAGCAAATCCAAGTCATATCTTAGGGTCCACGCTTGATATCCTTCAAGGGGCTACTTCATACAGATCTCAAGGGTGTGCTCGCTCTTGAGCTGTGTGGACAATTGGTTGATGTTCTGTAGGCCTCCAAGACCATACTGTGTAACGGCATTTAAAATACAAGTTGAAAAGAGAATTTGTGCAGTCATTTGCGACTGGGCCAAGACTCAAGCTACGCGAGTATCTTAATAACAGTGGTCTGCCAGCATTGAATGCGAACACTGTGCTCCAACTGCCACGCTTCTAACGACAACTCTCCGCTAATTCTGGGGCAGATATTCCGATATGGTGCTCACGTTTACCTCCATTCAAGCATATATCAAACTCAATGCTCTGTTAATGTCCGGGAACATTCGGAGGGACACGGCCTGCATTTTTATTCGTTAGAAATCGCTTCCTTGCCACACATTGGGGAATCAAAATTCGCTGGAGGCTGGAAGTACAACCATTGCAAGCAACAGATTAATACTTGCAGATGACATTTAAAGTTCAGAGGACATTATAGTACAAATGCCATTAATAAATCATGTTTGGCCTTTTCAGGAATGCAGTATCACGTTACATCAGCAATCTCAATACCATTACTTGGAAATTACGACGGTTTATGACGAGAAGTTTTTGGAACAAAATTCTTGCTTCCTAAATGTCAAATAAGCCAAGTCTTTCGCACGCAGCAGGAATCACACTTCGCTGTGAATGCAGGTGAGCGTGCGTCCTAATATTCCAATGCCTCCTCCGCTCTGAGTACCACGAACCAATGTCACCTGCAGTTTGTTTCATTTTGCCAGTGGGTAATGGGAGGGGGGGAAGGAAGGAATTGTGGTGTTCATAGTGAAAGAGGGATCATTCGTTTGGGCGAACACATCCATCCTCTCGTGCTGGGTGGTCCGTCCATCGGCACCCGTGCCCTCCTCAATACTCCCCTTCACCTGTGTGAGAGAGAGACGTGTCAGAGCCCCGACATCGCTTGTTTTCCCTTCCACCGTCGTGTCAAGCGGGCACGAGTTTGCCGTGCGACGTACGGAGGATTAAATCACACTTCGGATTTAGTTGCACGCTGTGCTGTGATCCTGTGAGTGCTGCCGCTGCCATAGCTTCCGCGAATATTTTAATGTAAACGCGGCGGCTGGATATAAGCACACTTGTTATTATCAATGTGCGGATTAGCAACAAAGGTTACGTTACATTGGTAGGGGAAGGCAAATGGCCACATGGAATGCACACACATGGCGTTTCTCCAAACTGTGTGCTCACATTCAGCCTCTGCTGTATTTGTATGAACCCTCTTAACTTACTCGAAGAGAGATGTGTTTCGTTGACTCCCTCTATAATCTATCCCCACACTGTATCCAGAAAGCTGTATTTTACCCAGATGTCCCTTTACCAGATGCAATAATCTCAATGGGCTCTAATATGCATAGAGTAAAACAACATGCATTACATCCACATCCAATTACATATCTAGTGTGAGCTCTTGACAATAATGGAATGCAATTATTATTATGTCTAATGGCTATTACCAGATATTGTGTGCCAATAGACAACTACAATTATCTATAGTGAACCTCCCTACAGGGGGGTGGCCATTCTCAATTGGTGGCTGAATGAGCCACGAACGACCACCGAGTGGTCCGTACAGATCACCACATCCAAGTGGGCCGAGTGGGCCTTGAGGCGCAAAAGCTGGAGATCACCTGCTATTGGCCAGTGTCTGTCGACTCCCTGTTACCAGCCTAATGCATCACGCTGTTGTGAGATCCCTGGCAATGTGCGTCGATGAATGACAGATTGCCGTTCACCCGCAGCAGCAGCAGCCGCAGCAGGGCAGGCGTTGTTAGTTCGTTTACGAGTGTGCTGCCACCGGCAGCATGGACCGCATGTACAGAGCATCGGGGCTTTGCCTCACTTGCCAGGCTTTCACACAGTGTTTATATCCAACAACACCTATGAGACTCGGGTCACAGCCATAGCTTCGCATGGAACTGCAAACCTTGCATTCGCCGTTTAAGGGCCGCGACTCATGGAGATGATGAGAGGGTGAGTTCGCTTCATAAAAGTTAACAATTGCTAAGGGAGTTCATTACATGAGGTCATAATTCAACTGTCATTGAGCAGAGAATGAGAGCCCATTGAGATTAATGACCTATTTTGTAAGAGACAGCGGGGTAACTGCCACTTATAGTGGGATCATAATTAGAGTATTTAAATTTGGGTATTTAATTTTCCTTAACGGTGGAGCTCCTAACAGTGGTGGTGGTGCACCACGACCTTCTATTGAAAATTCACTTCTGCGATTTGTAAAAAAAAAAACATTTCAACCAATACCACACACACATATATATATAATACCAACGATGAACCACAGTTATGGAACCACCACCAAACACTGCAAAGAGCTTCCCAGGAGAGCACGTGCACAAGATTATCCACACGTCGCGGCTTTCCATAGCCACTCACAGCCGTGGTAAGGCGAACGTATTTCATCACCAATTACACGTGTAAATCCAGGTGACAACGTCACTCTAGAATGCCTTGACCTGTCACAGCAATGGATGGGGATTCGTGACGCCAACGACACGGCAGAGTGGCCTCTGTTGTCACTT
The DNA here is from genome assembly GCA_036362905.1 of Mordacia mordax. NCBI lineage: Eukaryota > Metazoa > Chordata > Hyperoartia > Petromyzontiformes > Petromyzontidae > Mordacia > Mordacia mordax. The sequence continues at coordinate 9,314,776 of JAZEWT010000020.1, read as the reverse complement.
CCGTCCGCCTGTCATCAAACACACAGCCGGCACTCATCCACGGCACTCGCTGCGTGTCAATCGTACGACTTCAAGATCGATGCTGTGCCGAAGAAGTGAAGATTTACAAATATTCTTCTTTGTACTGTCGTTGTTGACTGCCGAACTCATTAACTCGCTACACGGGACAATCTGATCCCACCACAAATACACACCCGGCAGATGGTACTGTCGATTGGGTGTAGGCATCGGTTGTCATACACCTCTCTAGGATCAATAATAAGGCCACCTCATTACACAGCAGAACTAACGCTGCACACGGGGGTCCTCCTTCAGGGCAGAGGAGCGAAACAAATCTGTGGACCATGGCCACTACCTAAGCATAAAGCTGACTCCATCATCTGTTGTAAATCAAGAGCTCATTATAATCAAGGCCAGTGACATTGCCATACCTCACTCTTACGTCATCCCTTCCACTGCCCCTCACAGATTTTATACAACAGTGTTAAGACGATGGTTCAGAGCCGGCTTTGATAATCGTAGTAAACAGAACCTAGACTCCAACCCAGGTACTCTGCTGTGTCGGTCATTGCGAGCCCCCGGGGAGCAGCACCGCGGTGAGAGCACTCGACTCAAACGTCGGGTTCAGTTTCCAGTCGTGGAAATCAACTCAGCCAATCATCCCTGCGAGGTTGAGAAAATGACTACCACTTGTTGGGCACTCGAACATGATCATCTAAGGGAGGAACCGTCCCAACCGCGGGAATGTGGAGTTTCTTCCACTGGCTCAAGATCACAGTGATGAGCACTGTCCCCACACCCATCCCCATGGCAGTGTCACCAGATCTGGAGGATGCGTTTATACAGACGAGGAAGCAATCTTACTCACGCAGTGGAAATACGTAATTTCTATTCAAAAAAAAACACCCATTGCATTTGCAGTTGTTCATCTGAGTGAATGAGACCTCCAAAATGGCATAGGTTGTTTGTGCAAAGCGACAGCAATTAGACTAGACCAATTATATATACTAAAATAAAACTTGTTACTAAACTGTTGACATATTACACCCTGCATTTAAATAAAAGTGAATAGAATTTATTGAATGTCATTTAATAATCAAGTGCGGCATAGTGGCATAGTGGCTGACAGCAAGAAGCCCAGGTTTGATTCCCAGCTTGGGTACCTTTCTGTACGGCGTTTACATCTTCCCCCCCAGATCCAGGTGGGTTTTTGCCGAGTACTTCTGTTTCGTCCCATTGCGCAAAGACATGCTGGCTCGATTAACTGGCCCGACTACACCGCCCCTCGCGCTCTGCGATGGATTGGTGTCCCTGTGTCTGTCGAGATAGCCTCGTGCCCCCCGTGACCTTGTGCAGGATTACGCAGGTACCTATAATGATGATTTATCGAAAAATCCTTGTGGAATTCCACGGGTTTTGCAAGAGGACCCAGCGGCGGGAGGCTTTGCCAATTCTATGGTAACAAACGAGCGCTTTGGGAGGGAGCCAGAACTACCGGATAAACGCCACATGCAAGGAAGGCAACGATGAAAAGGCCCGCACACATGGGTGCACAAATCAACTTGCTGTTCTGCCATCTCTGGGCTAAATAGCAGCCCAAGTGTGGGAGTCTCGCGAATCTGCACAAGCAACCAGTCTTCACCTCTGTGGGACTGCGCCACCAGGGGCGTAAAAACCCAATAATCCTATATTCAACGCACCATCCAACTCCGATCTGGCAACACCGCCACCCCACAGCCCACAAACGGCGATCGCAACCAACCGCTTAGGCCACCCGGATCAACGGAGTCACACGGGAGATCGGAGCAATCACTTGGGTTGATTCGATCGAGAGGGGAGCAGCACACACGCGAGATTGGAACAATCGCTCGGGTCGATTCGACCGAGAGGGGAGCAGCACACACGCGAGATTGGAACAATCGCTCGGGTCGATTCGACCGAGAGGGGATCAGCACCGCGCGCGAACCGGAGCGAGCAGGCAGCAGGGCGCTAGCAGGCGCCGTGAGGCAAGCCCTGGTGAGCGGGCGCGGCCCGCGCCGCGGTGCTGGCAGCGACGCTGCTGGGGGTGGGTGGCTCGGAGCCGTAGTCAGGCCCCGCGTGCTGCAGCTCCGACATGGCCCATAAGAGATCCCCGTCGGAGAAGCCCTCCGAGGCAGGGGGATAGCCCAAGCCGTGCTCTGAGCCCGCGTGCGGAGCAGGGTAGGGCGTGCCGCCACCGGGGGGGAGGGGAGTTGGCACATGGCGGGGGTAGCGTGCGGTGAGTGCGGCGCCTGCCGGGTTTAGTTGGGTGGTCGAGCGGTTTTGCGGCGTTGGGTGAAGACCAGGAGAATGGAAGAAAGGTGAGAAACGAGGCGTGCGGTGGTGAGAGAGGAGAACCGAACATGAGAGAGGTCAGTGGAAGAAGTTGGAGATGTAATCGAGGAGCAGCCAAGGAAGGAACAAGGATGAGGTGAACGAAGAGAAAGAAGAAGGGGGACAGGGAGAGGATACGGCACAGAGACAAGAAACGGGACGAGGCAGGGACAGATGTGGAGACAGAATCAGGAACAAGACAATAAGAGACACAAGAGAGACGTGGAAGACGAGGACAGATAGCTGGCGGCAAACGAGGGGAACCATAGACGACGAGGCAGTGGATGGAGGCGCGAGGAGCGATGAACCTCACAGGCATCGTAAATGGAGGGTAAATTAAATAAACAAGGAGGCAGAGGGCAAAGGGAGAAAGTAGGGCAGAGCAAGAGGCTTGGGTTAAAACATCACCGCACGCCAGTGCTGACCGAGACCCCCGCAGCCGAGGCATTCGAGTTAGAGCAGCAGGCCCTGCTTCACGCATGCGTGTGGCTGCAGCAGGAGCAGCCGCAGCAGGCACTCGGGTTAGTGCAGTGGTTCTTAACCTTGTTGGAGGTACTGAACCCCACCAGTTTCATATGCGCGTTTCACCGAACCCTTCTTTTTTGGAAAAATAAAATGTGATCACCTGCAGCCAGTGATGGCCAAGCGGGGCGCGTGTCATCACGAATCATATGAGTAAGGTGTGTGTCTTGACCTCCACCGAACCCCTGAGACTGACTCACCGAACCCCTGGGGTTCGATCGAACCCAGGTTAAGAACCACTGGGTTAGTGGGAAGCATGCTCTGGTAACACCTCGGCACCGTGCGGCGACGCCAGCGGCGTGCGGACGACAGCGAGCGCTGCGAGCGCTGCCCCAAGCTCTCTCGTTCCGTGCGCGAGACGCCGCGCTCGCCCGGCGTCCAACTCATCATTCGAGTTCGGGGTCGTGGCTCTGATGCCGCTCCGGGAGCCATCGATTGCGCGAGCCTTAGCAACGTAAGCTATATGGGCGTTATTCACTCCCTCCTTATCTTGGTCTTAAACAAAACAATGAGTCGTAACTCGAGTGCCGGACAGAACGGTGGCGCAGTGAGTGGCGCTGCCACCTCACGGAGAGACGGTTGTCCGTTCGATTCCCGGATCGTGCGGCGTTTGCACGTTCCCCGCGTATACGCATTGGTTCTCGCCGGGTACTCCGGTTTCCTTCCACAGTCCAAAGGCATGCTGCCTAGGTTAATGGTACCGCAGACTAAATTACCCCCTGGTGCCCTGCGACGTACTGGCGTCTCATCCTGGGTATTGCCTTGCCTTGATCCCTGTGCCTGCTCGGACAGGCGCCAGCCCCCAGCAAGCCTGTGTAAGCCAGGACTAAGAATGAATTCGGTGCCTCCCTGCTGCTCAGTGGGCACTGCTCATCTCTATAGGAGCCAATCTTTCCATAGGATGAGCACTATTGTCTTCCTACAAGCCGTACCTATTTTATCAACCCCAGTAGGAATACAGTCCATATCACAGTGCGATGTTAACTCTCAAGGGGTACATAATCCTACAGGCAATGGCTTTTAGTCTGATCGTAAGATTCATTTTAGCCATGCACAAGAAGCCAGGATGCACTCATCTTTTCTTTACATACGCAAAATGCTCAATGTAAAGAACATGAATTCAAAACACACACACTACGGGTGTGCAAACGTAAATGCATGTGTGTAGCCTAGCGCTCTCATTCGACAATTCTTAATGTGTGAACATAATTAAGCGATGTATGGTCGCATTGCTCTTATTGAAAGGTTACAACCAACATACCGTCTTGGTAATATTCACCAGGAGTCAACAAATCGATGTCAACACCACCCTGCAAAAACAAAAATCATTACTGGGACTCGGAGGAGTAAAGTGGTGTGGTGAGTAACAGTATCATGGTCTGAGTAAGGAATTTACATCCAGATAAGAATTGAACTCGGAAACCATATGATGGTTCGTGAAGTTCTCTTCCCACAATGTCACCGGGCAGATTACGTTTCCTTGACGCGGTGAATCGAGCTTCCTGACGTACCTGGCCACGTTGTGGCCACGTTGTCGCCGCTCCGCTTATTTATCCCTCTAATGTGTCGCGTCAACTATGGCGGATTGCTCTGGCGTGCACGACTCTGCTGCGGCATGCCGCGAAACCCTGCGCCGATGCAGGTGCGCACGTTGCACGCGCGGGGATCGCTCTGAAGAGCTGCCCGCCCGGAGATGGCCGAAGCGGATGGCTCCTGAATGACAATGCCTCCAACGTTGGGAGGTGAATCATTGTGGAGGAGAGGAGGACTGCTTGATGCAGCCATCCCGAAAGAGTAGCTCTTGAGAGCGATTCTGATAGGAAACGTTGAGGGGGTTCCCCTTGACTCCAAAAATATCACGAAACCAACCCTTTATTCAAAGGGGGCAAATAATGTTTCTTTAATCACGCATATGGGCACTAAAAACATCCAAACACATCCGCCAATAACACTGCCCTGAGGATAACACATACCGGTTGGGTGATTGCTGACCTTCATATCAGAGGGTCGTTCTATACTGTGCCCGAAACGCAAAGAGTCCGCTGTGGTGAGCACATGATTTTGTTGTTTGACAGCGAAGGCTAGGATGCACGCGCGTGTGTGGCAGTGGTTAACGCGCTGTGCTACGACTCACTTCCCAGTCACGGCCCGCACCGGTGAACATTTTCTGAACCAGTTCTGGACCTCTCCACCAGGTCAAATCAGTCTTAATTGATCACCTCCTTTGGTGTACAGAACATCGCCACCAGGAAGACAAAGGCGGCCAGGCGTGGTTCTGGCAACCCACCCCTAGTGTGCCATGCTGGCCTTCGTAGGCGCTTGCTAGCAGCATTTGATCCTACGGTCTGGTAAGGATATAGGGTTATCTTTGTCTCAGTGTGACCTTGCGGGGTCTCACCTCCTGCCAGCCTTGGTTGTCCGGCCGGAAGAGCGAGCTGGAGGAGAAGCGGTTCTGGAAGTCCTGCGGGTTGTCCTCCGAGAGGCGGAACAGCACGGCGGCCGCGTATGTGGCTACGGGGGCCCAGGTGGGGACACGGGGACAGAGAAGGGCACGAGGAGGACGAGGAGGTGCAGATCGCCGTTAGCATCAATCGCCACGGATGAGCACAAACGTCATAGACAACCCGGCAGTGGAGGCACCGGCCTTCTCGCTCCAACGGCATCTGTGGACATCGCGAATCCGCAACGTGGGACTAGCCGATGACTTCCAGTTTTTTTGGGTCAGTGGGAGTTGTGCGATTGGTCACCTTGCACCGATGGAAGATCGGAGCATCTCACCCAACGGCAAATGTGGTGAGGTCCAAATCATCAAATAACGCGTCACGGACGACACACCGTCCACACAACATCCTGGCGGTGCTGCCACGATCGACAAAGCGTCGACCGCCGCCTCCTTGACTTGGCTAAAAACAATTAACTCAACTTTAACCTTGCTTTTCTGTGCTGCCATATGAAAGAATCACCAACAGCTTCCATGATCTATGCACGGCTGGATGAAAGCCTCCCCCAAGCTGTCGCCATATGGACATGCAATAAACCGATCAATCTTCTGACATGGGTTTTCATGACTCGATGTAGGGCGGCACGGTGGCCCAGTGGGGAGCGCTGTCGCCTCACAGCAAGAAAAACCCGGGTTAGAATCTCGGCTCGGGTGCCTTTCTGTGTGGAGTTTGCGAGCTTCTCTCTCCCCGTGTCCACGTGGGTTTTCGCCGTGCAATCCGGTTTCCTCCCACAGTCCAAAAAAAAAACATGTTGCAGCACAGGTTAATTGGCTTGCAGACTAAATTGCCTACAGTGCCTTGCGCCCTGTGTCTGCTGCGATAGGCTCTGGCTCACGGCGACCGTGTAAAGGACTAAGCGGTTTCTGACAATGAGATGAGATGAGGTTAACACCTTTTCGACTCTTTATCATTCCCAATCCGTTGTGCGCGTGTGCGCACACGCGTGTCTGCACACGCGTGGGCACACACGCGTGGGCAAGCAACCGGGCACGTGGATTTGCAAGCGTGCGCGTGTGCTCGCACGGGCGCGAGCGTGCGTCCCTACCGACGCCCTCGTTGCGCGAGTGCAGCAGCTCGGTGAGGATGGGGTTTGGGCCCTCGGCCTCGATGGCGTCGGCGGCCTCCTTGTCCTGCGCCATCTCGCAGAGCACGCCCGTCGCCACGCGCTGCACGTTCTCGTTCGGGGAGAAGAGGAGCTGCGGCAGGGGCGGCACAGAAGGGAGACGCACACGCGACGCGCACGTAACAACAACGCTTGCAGTTTCACGGCGCCTTTTCACCCGAGGGTCACAAAGAGCTGCACAGAGCTGCGGAAAGAACGGTGCATCAACGAGACAAGAACGGCAAATTAGCAATAACGGGTTTTTTTTGGAGGGTTTTTTTTGTGTTGAGCGATCGTCAATACAATTTCATCAATAATATAATAATATAATTGTCATGTGCAACTGGAAGGATGACAGAGATGGTCGTCGTCATCATTTAGTCATCGATGTCGCACCTCACATAAGTATAGAGTTCCGAAACGTCAACAATATAGAGAAAAGTGAAGACTGACATCCACATTGGTAATGGCACAAGAAATCTTAAAATCACAAGTTTAGAATAAAACCAATAACGGTTGTTTAGCCCCTTTCAAAGAGCACTCCATTCATGATTGGACAACAACTGCATCGTGAGAATACTGGTGCCTGCCATATAAATGTGGAATTTCCTCTACTGGCTCAGGACCGCCACTCGAGATACTTACCACCCAATGCCAAATTAATCACAACTGGAATGCCGTTAATTCTGTCCTGTTAGGTCACGAGACAAAGCCAGAGATTTACTCGCACTCTCAGACCCAACCTTGGTCAGTAAAAAAAGGACCACTATGTAGTAAATCAACAGCGCTTGTCCGATCTTTAAATTTTCACCGCTGACTCAGGACAGCCAATGGAGACGAGTGCCACCCAATGCTCATTTGAGCATGGAGGCACTTTGAAAACCACGCACAACCGGAAACAACATACCACCTCCCTCCCTCCCAAACACACACACACAAGCAGTGCATCATTAGCTCCCGGTGGCCTGCCACAAATCAAGACGCTGTTTAAAGCCGGGTGCGCAGTGACCCAGTGACACGAGGCGGCCCTAACAAGTCCACCTCTAAATAGGCACCTGTCTGCTGCTGCTGACACTTGCACTTAGAAGTTTGCCATTAGCAATAATAATATTTGCATTTCCAAAACACCTTTCACCTGAGGGTCACAAAGCACTGCACAGAGAACGGAGGCCCGTGGATCGATTCCGGCTTTGCGGGATTTCCATGAACTGTAGCGTGGCGGTGGCAGGAGGGGGGTAGTTTGGCAGAGGAATGGGGCTGGGGGTGAAGGAATGCTGTGAAGAAGAAGAAGAAGAAGCTTGGATGCTTGGCAGGCTTTGGGCTAGGATTTGGCAGTTGCAGCTGAGAATGCCAAGAAAATTTTAAATTGGGATTCCAGCAAAACATGTCGCAGGAACTGATTTGTTACGAGATGAGCTTCCTCCTTCCTTCTCGCGATGTTTCGCATTCTAACATCGGAGGCATCTTCAGACTTTTGACTGGTTTAACTGAAAAAAAGTTGCATTCATATCTGTAGTGCACATGTCTTTGCAATGTTAGAGAAATAATCACAAACACGCATCACAAACACACCCACCTGTACGACTGATATCAGAAACACAACCACCTTCAGCTGAACTTCGGCAAACGTCTGACGAGGCCTCCAACGTGGGAGCCAAACTGTCATGAGTTAAGGGAACGAACGCTCGACGCGGTTATTGATAAACTGACAGCATAAACCCACAGCCGTAACGCCGTGCCCTCACTGGCACGCGCGACTCGTGAGCTACGCAGCGCCGCCGTCGCGGCCTCGCGCGGTCAAAGCGGCGCCACGGTGCACCGAACATGCTGAAGGTTCCGTGGCCACGGCAGGGGGGTTGGTCGCCAACAGGCGCCAGCGGGGGCCGCACCTGCACGAAGACGTGGATGACGTTCAGGTTGGTGATGAGTGCCCGGCTCGGGGGGTCACGGGCCAGGATCTGCAGCGCGCCCGTGCAGCCCTCCACGATCTCGTCCATGCGGATGCCGTCCTGTATGGGAGT
>JAZEWT010000020.1:9242739-9254104 GCA_036362905.1 Mordacia mordax | reverse complement strand
CGACTCAAGATTTGCCCACCCAGGGAGACCCCAGTAGGAGTGCTAGACTCAAGATTTGCTCACCAAGGGAGACCCCAGTAGGAGTGCTCGACTCAAGATTTGCTCACCAAGGGAGACCCCAGTAGGAGTGTTAGACTCTCGACTTGCTCACCAAGGAAAACCCTACTAGAAGTGATAAACTCTAGGCTTGCTCACCAAGGGCCTAGCAGGAGTGTCCAGACCTGTTCACTAAGGGAGACCCTAGCAGCAGTGCTGGACTGCAGGCGGCATAGTTCGCTTGTTCACTCAAACAAGCAAACCCCTCCACCACGATACGGTGATTTTCCATGTATGTTTAAGAAAAATATCGTACGAGCTCTGTGATATGTAATTACTGCAACAACTCACACTAACAGGGATGTACACGCGTTTAACAGTCAGCCATGGATATTACAATTTTTACAACAGCTCAATATTGTAGAGGCGGGTCACAGAGGTTTATGTTTATTGTCTTCTCCGCTATTAAAGTGAAGCTTATAATAAGCTCTACTAACCTCTGCCTATTATTGAAAATGCAGTATATATTTAAAGCAAGTGCTTCTTTATTTATGAACAACAATAACAAACAAACAAAATCATCTTCTGCGGTGCCTTTATTTTAAATGGGCGCCATAGAACATTTGTGCTGTAACTAAGATCTCGCCTGACCGGCCACAGAGGTGTATGACCGCCATCGTGGATTCCACATTACCAGGCCGGTGCCCCCATCATTGGCGTGCTATGGCCAGCTGGGCAGGAGAGAGCGCGAGCAGGAAAGGAGGGGAGGGGGACATTGTATCAATTAAGCCTCAGTTTTGAAAGGGGGCCCTGGGGGGGGGGGGCTTAAAAAAGCCAAGGGTGCCTCAGAGGGGGTCTCAGTAAAGGCAGAAGAGGCCACGGAGGGGGCCTCAGAAATGGTCAAGAGCCTCATTCGGCATTTCGCCCAGGGCCTCCATAAACCTTTCGGCATTCTTGTGGTCAGCTCCCGCCATGCACCGCACATTGTGACGCGTACGCAGTGGTGAGTTCTCCGCATTATATTAACGAACAGGGCACAGCTATTGACCAGCTGCTTACCAGCTGTAAACCAGATCAATTAAGTAAAATAATGACTCTAAATCAATGAAGGACATCAAGTAACAATTACAATAATTTTAAATAACAAATTATCGAAGGCAGAGGTGTTCCTGAGCAGGCATATGTGAACAGCACGCAATCACCCCAGCACAGAGCAGTAAACACCATCAACAGTTCTAGCCAGATGACGTCAAGGCGTTACGGAAGACGTGAGTCTTGAGACGAGATTTGAAGATGTCCAGGGACTCAGCTGACCGACTCTCCAATGGAAAGGAGTTCCTGATTCTGGCAGCTGCGCGCATGAGTTTCCATCAGAAAATGTCACGGTCGTGCTACGGAACGTCATGTGACCGTGACTTTTGAGCCGTCATATTTTACTCCGGCAGCTTCTAACTTGCGACAGGCATCGCCGGGCCCATGGCCCTACCGTGCCTCGATATGACAAGAGCCATTCTGAGCTCCGTGGGCAATTTTGAGTCAATCGAGAAAACAAAAATGCAAACACACAAAAACCCAGCACCATTCTCAAATAAAAACGAACGTTAAGCAAACCGTGTCCCATTCAGTATCTTCTTGCTCGAATGAACATTGAGATAGCACTGACCTCATCGGAGGTTCTGAACCAGTGCTGGAAATTCCAAATTTTTATGTCAGGACTTTTAAACTCTTATAAAAACAATCCCTTGCAAGGAAAACAAAGCTATGGACTTGCAAAGTGATTACATTTGTTGACAACCAGTTGCCAACATTTCAAGTCACGTGTAAACGTCAAACAAATGCGTGCTGCTGTCTGGGTCTCCCCCAGTGTCATTATTACCGCCTATACTTAGTGAGCGTGCGTCATTGATTAACCACAGTCATCCTACCCCGAGCAATCGATTAAACAACGCGCGACGGCGTCGATGAGCTGCTCAATATTCAGAAGGCTGGGTGCCACTGCGTGGCTCGCTGGGTTGAGTCCGCAGCCATCCACGATTACACTGGGGTAGTCGATACCCAGTGTAGCAAGTTGACGGGTTGCCACCCGTCCGGGACTTCCCGGGGTCTTTCTCTCGTTGCCGTAGTTCAGTCATTATCAGTCAGCGCTCAATTTCAGGGAGGTGCCGCGGTGTGCTGAGGGCCTATCCTGGCAGATGCAGGGCGCAAGGTAGAGCGATAAACCGGGATGGGACACCGGTCCATCGCCGGGCACTGGGCGTTGTTTAGGCAGTAAACCAACTATTCAGCGCATCCTGTCCCTGGGCAAAGGGAGGAAGCCAGAGTTCCCAGAGAAAACCCACGCAGACACGGAGAGAGAATAGGCAAACTCCACACACAAAGGCATCGGAGCCAGGATTCGAACTCATGACCTTATTGCTGTGAGGGGACAGCGCTTCTCACCGTCACCGTTGTTGCTGTAGTCGTTTTCTCAGAAAGCTAAAAGGCCAGATTTTTGTTAGTTATGCAACAATGCAAAGCACCGCCCCACACAATGCATTAACATTAACATTGTGTCGTTCAGAATTGCTCTGAAGAGATGTTGTTTCGGGATGGCTATGTCGAGCGTTCCTCCCTGTGTGCGTAGTTCTCTCCTGTTATTGTATTGTGAGTAAACCAGAACCTATCGCGGCAGACACAGGTCGCACGGCAGGACTATACCAAGGATGGGATGCCAGTCTATTGGACGGCAGCGGGGTAATATAGTCAACGAGGCAAATAACCCGGGGAGCATGCCTTTGGACTGTGAAAGGAAACAGAAGTGCCAACATTATACATGCGTTTTAAATACCACAGCCTATGTCCATCCAGCAGTAGAAATGGGGCCACCACAGATGGTTGATTGGCAGGTCGAGTGCGGTGGGGTCAGAGGTAGATACTCCCACCTCTTCGAGTATGTCTCGCCAAAATCAGAGTCGAGACCAAAGCCTGTCTAGAAACTCTTCTCTAGAGCTCCCTCCAGTGGAGGCCCTTCCGCCAGCAGTGGCGTGAGCAAGAAATTGCGGGGGCTGCACCTCTACCGTCTAATAGAAAATCATGCGCGTGTATACACACGACGATCTGTTTCTCAGGAAGGACGAACATCACTGTGTTAATTAAAAAAAACCCCAATGCATACGGTGCACGTATCTGGTGAGTCAATTTTAAGGGAAGCCCCCTCTACGCCCGTTGTTCACGTAAACGTTCCAACACCAAGGAGCTGAATGCGTCAATGATGCAGCTACTGTAACTGAATGTATTCACTACTCACGCACTTGGTACAGATTACCACCTGTTTCGCTTAGCGCGGCGCCTACCGGGATGTTGCAGCAGGACAATTGGTGACGATGTTGAGCAGAATGCAAATGCTGAGCCCAGCGGGACTGAACCCTGGTTGCGTGTTCTCTCCGTGTCCGCGTGGGTTTTCGCCGGGTACTCCGGTTTCCTACCCACCGTCCAGCGATACGCTGCTGCCTAGGTTCATTGCCCTGCTAAGTAAATTACCCCCAGTGCCTTGCGATGTTCCGGCGTCATATCCTGGGTATAGCCCCGCCTTGCGCCTTCTGTCTGCCGGGATAGGCTCCTGCCCCCCGCGACCCTTTACAGTATTATTTATGACGATGACGATGATGAAGATGAAGATCGAAAATCGGTACATCAACCGCGGCAACAGCATTTCGAGTACCGCACACACACACTTTACTGGCCATGTATACGATGGACATCAAATCAATTCTCTCAGGAGCCAGCGTTCCTCCTTCTCTCCCGATATTTCGCCTCCCGTCTTGGAGACATCATCGGACAATTAAGGCGGGCACACGATGCGGATGCTTGGCTCACGATTATGATCACGCAGCGCACCACAAGGTCAACATTCTGTTCCTCTTGAGCGTGGTCAGGAATCGAACTTAGGTGATGGAGGATCTGTTGAGCGCTTCTTGCGCCTGCTGACTGAGAGGCCACGGTAAACTTCTCAGTCGGCTTGCGTTTAAGCTGGAAGCAACCGCTGAACTATGCGGCTCTTTTTAACAGTTGTCCAGCGGCTAAGGGGCAAGCAATCTACGACATCATCTCAAAACATCTCGCGGCACCGCGGGCAATTTAGTCAGAACAATGAAGCGAGACAGGAGCGTGTCTTTGAACTGCGGGAGGAAAGCGGGAGTAACCGGCGGAAAACTCACGTGGACATGGGTAGAGGAGGCGCAAAACTCCACACAGGAAGGCGCTCGTGCCGGGAATCGAACCCGAGGGCTTCTTGCTGTGAGGCGGCAGCACCGTCATCGCTGGCACTGGAGGTCTCAACAATGGAGAAGGGAGGGGGGGGGGCAGGCGATTGCAGGGGGGGATCGTAACTGGGGAGGGGGGGGCGACCGTTTGGCCAAGCTGAGTCCGACACGCAGACGATTCCACAATAATAATAAGAATATTTGCACTTCCAGAGCGCTCTTCACCCGAGGGTCACAAAGCGCTGCACAGAGCTGTGGAGAGAACTGCGCGTCGGCAACAACGACGACATCAGAACGGCAAATCGAGAACAACAGCGGTTTGCTTGTTTTGTTTGCTACAAACCTAAACGGTGGAAAGAACGGCATGTCAACAACAACAACAACATTAGAGCAATAGATAGACGATAGATGTTTATTATTGCAGCAGAAAGTACCCAGGGATGCTTGCAAGCTCTAGATACGGGATTCCTGCGACACAACAAACTTCCGAAATGGCCAAATTAACAGAGGAGAAAATCGAGGGTCAGATGAACTTAGAGCAACATTTTCTGTGAAAATTAAACTTTAATAGTTTATCAATTGATTAGAAACGTATACACGAATACTTGTTAACTGCTCGGTGCTCTATTAAAATAAATCTATTAAGTCTAAGATAAAAAGTTAAGTCCATTATTCAGTGCTTTTTAATCACTCACTTTAATACGAAGGCTTTCGTGACCAATGTTATTCATAAAATCCATGTTTTGAATTAGATCACGTACAAAAAAATGTAATGATGTAGGTTTTTACGGCTCGATGCATGATGATTGCTTCGAAAAGCTGCTCTCTCGGGACAGCCGCGTCGATGGCTCTCTATCCTCTCCTCGCGACGTTTCGCCTCACACGTGTGTCGTAAAGTCGCCCCTACCCGACACAGCCAATTAGTAAGGTTTTTACTATCTCTCAGCAGTGCGTTGGAGAGTAACCCAACAACATTTACAATAAAATACGACGTTTCGCTGATCATTGCAATCAGCGTTACCAGCGCAGTCGGCTTCACGACTCTCTGCTGAGTCACTGTCTGCTGAGTCACTACGGTATATCGGCGTCTCGGGGACTCACAGAGCGCTTGGAGAGGCTGGAGCCACGAACCAGCTGGCCAAGTCACCCCGTCCTGTGACTCCTGCACCCTGGGTGTCAATATTGCCACATGTGTAGATTATGTCGCTCCTGTCAAGAGAGATGTCCTCTGTTTATCGATGTACAAATGTCTCGTCTGGGTTTGGTGAGTAATGGATATGGAGTTAAACTAAATGTCCGTCTCTGCACCTGAACATGAACATACATTTCACAAGTTTTAAGCACACCAATTATTGGCTCTCGTAACTAATAGGCTGGTAAACGTGATGAACATGTCGGGAGGTGGAGTATTTTTGACAATAAATCTCGACAAAAAACTGCTAAATGTCCTTGCACCAATATGAATCGCGTGGATGAACGATGACTTATATTTGTTCAATAATAAAACGTTCTCATCGCACCCACGCTCGAAGCGTCTTCTACAAACAGCCTGTCCGTAAACTCGCACGACTGGCAGTTGTTTTGGGGGCGGCAGGGAGGCTGTGCAGCAGTAACGTCCGCGCCTCCTCACAGGAGGAAGAAGGTCCTTAGTGTTCGTGTCTTCTCCCTCTGTTCTACGCGGGTTTCCTCCAGGTTCTCCCAATTTCCTCCCGCAACTGAAAAATACCAAGGAATTGGTCGATGACATCTAAGACCTTAAGGCTAGTATCATTTCCAGAAATGGTAAAATCATTTTCTTATACGCATGTTGCAGTAAAATATGACACCGTATTAAAAGTAAAAAATAGTGAAATAACGCCGTTATGAAGCATCATCCACGGCACTCATATGCAAAGGCCCTCACAAAAATAATAAATGCATTTATAGAGCGATTTTCACCCGAGGGTCACAAAGCGCTACACAGAGCGTAGTGCTGCAGCTCCTCGCTCGCTCTGGACACCACAAACACACCACGATTTGAGAACGAGTTAACAACTGCGCGCAGTGGATGACGCTCAGTGGAACGGTGTCCGTATATTTCGGAGCCTTGGGGATGAGTGCTCTGTAATTTGGCCAGATTTGTGGGCGAATGACGTGGTACGGTGTGATGAATGTGCGAGTACGCGTCGGTCCCAACGCGAGATACCAGCCCGACCGCCGCATTCGCTCCAGACCTGGCGCCATGTGGAAATTGATAATCCGCATTGGTTAAAAGCATTCCTCAAACAGGACGCCAGCGAGAAGTATGAGTCACAAAGACAAAGATCCCCCATATGGACTTAATAGACTGTAAGGTCAAGTGCCGTTAGCGAGCACCTATGAAGGTCGACACGGCACATGAGGGGGTGGGTGACCAGCACCACGCCCGGCCGCCTTTGTCTGCCAAGTGGCAATATTTTCACATTGCACTAGGTACTCATTTGAGGCTGAGTCGACCTCGGGGAGGCCCAGGACCGGTCCAGAAAATCGTCACTTGCGTTGACCGTGAGCGGTATTCGAACTCGGGTGGCCGGCTCTGTAGCCCCAGCGCGCTAACCGCTGGGGCCCCACACACACACACACACAGTGACCCCCACCTCCCTCGCCACGGTCGCAGGTTAAAGCGATGGACAGAACTAATTGATGCGCGAGAACGCAGAGTACATTGAGCCTCGGAAAGAGAGGCACAGCGTGGACGGGTCGTGCGATAGCTGGCAACGGCTAATTCTCGCTTCATTGAGCCACAAATAGCGCCCGTGTCTCCATGCAGCCCACGCTGATCGCACAATCGCACGCTCGTCCCAACGCCGGCCTCATTAGAGGAGCGGTAAAAATCATAAATCCTGGGTTCTTATTACTCACCCAACGGGTGTGTGAGGGGGTGAATAAGAGAACCGCGAACAGATGCATGCTGACGATTTTATTTTCTATTTTGGTCGATATGCGCGCACCGCTTTCGGCTGATGCTGTAATGAAGGCCTGATGTGGGCTCGCATCCCTCCCATCGTGAGTTAGTGGCTCTGACAGCCGCACTGCCCAGCTGGCACGGTGTCTATGCAGTGGGAACATCCCGTCCCTCCTCCTCCTCACAGAAAGAAGCTGTTGCCCAAGACGGTTCAATTCCCTCCGCGGGCACCTTTCTGCGTGGAGTTTGTGTGTTCAATTCCCCCTGTTCTGCGTGGGTTTCCTCTGGATTCTCCACCCATTACAAAAAAAAAGCTCATTGATTGGACGATTATATAATATGTATGGGGCGGCACGGTGGCCCAGTGAGTAGCGCTGTCGCCTCACAGCAAGAAGGTCCCGGGTTCGAATCTCGGCTCGGGTGCCTTTCTGTGTGGAGTTTGCATGTTTTCCCCGTGTCCACGTGGTTTTTTGCCGGGCACTCCGGTTTCCTCCCACAGTCCAAAAACATGCTGCATAGGTTAATTGGCTTGCCGACTAAATTGCTCGCAGTGCCGGTTGATGGACTGGCGTTGCATCGTCGGTATATCTCTGCCTTGCACCCTGTGTCTGCCGGGATAGGCTCCCGCTCACTGCGACCCTGTACAGGACTAAGCGGTTTCTGACAATGAGATGAGATGAGATAATATGTATGATGCAGTGGCTTGCAAATATTGTCACCGTTATACGGTTTCCTAGAGCCTCTGAGCCGTTCTCTCTCTTAAAAGGATATAAAAGTATTTGGTGATGACATTGTCTGTACACACACAAAATGCCACCCAAGCATCTTTTATGAAATATAAGCGTGTTGAATGACTCAATGAGGGTATTGAGATCAGCCAGGTGTTGACACCAATCCTCTGCTTCCCATTATCACCGTTTCAATGCTTTCGTGAACGCTAAAGTACAGTTTATAATGATGTAGGTTTTCATGGCTCCATCTATGAGAATTTCCATCCAGAGCTGTTCTTTCGATATAGCCGTGTCGAGCGTTCCTCCTCTCCCTCATTCGCGACGTGTCGCCTCCCACGTCGGAGAAGTCCGGAGGAGAGAGAGGAGGAACACTCGACACGGCTATTCCGAAAGAGCACCTCTTGAGATCACTTCGCAGAGAAGTGCCTACGAGTGCGGTGCCTCTCACGTGGGGAGCGTGGGTCTGGTGACAACGGCCCGGGCTTCTGTCTGAGATGGCGCTCATGTCTGATGCCCCCGTGATCCGTTTGGAACGTGGATCAAGCTCCGTCGTATCCGAACGATTCGAAACATGTCCAGAATGTAGCCGCAGTCACTGTTAACTCCTCATGATTACGTGAGCAACGCTAACGTAAGAGGGAACACTTCGTGTCCACATTAAAATATGAAGCAGGCCATCCATTGCTTTAAATAAAGGGCCGCTGCCCATTTGTGTCAACCCTCTGGTATGCGGCGGTGTCCGTTGTGTTAGTTAAGCGTATTGCATTAGGCTGTGGATTTTTGAACGTCTCGGGATGATTGAGTAGAGAGAGGCAGGGCTATAGTGTGTGGAAAAACGGGTCACGGGTGGCACGGTGGCCCCGTGGGTAGCGCTGTCGCGTCACAGCAAAAAGGGCCCGGGTTCGAATCTCGGCTCGGGTGCCTTTCTGTGTGGAGTTTGCATGTTTTCCCCGTGTCCGCGTTGGTTTTCGCCGGGCAATTAACGTATGCTGCTGCATAGGTTAATTGGCTTGCAGACTAAATTACCCGCAGTGCCCGGTGATGGATTGGCATCCCACCGTCGGTATATCCCTGCCTTGCGCCCCGTGTCTGCCGGGATAGACTCCGGCTCACTAAGCGGTTCTGACAATGAGATGAGATGAGAGAACGAGTCACAATCTCTATTATCCACCTGTCTGCTTGCACGTGTGTTCGCCTGTCTGCACATCCTCGCGTCTCTCTGTCTGTGCCCACATCAAAAAACGCACGGAAACTTTAAAGCACTGTGAGCGTGGCTGTTAATGCAGTGTCAGGTCGTTTATACGTTCCATCATCATCATTATCACTGCCCGCTTAATCTTGTACAGGATTGTGGGGGACTGGAGCCTACCCTGGCAGACAGAGGGCGCAAGGCGGGCTATACCCAGTCTGTGATGCCAGTAAATTGCAAGGCACTGAGGGCAATTTTGTGAGTAGGCCAATTAACCCAGGCAGCCGCGTGTCCTTGGACTTTGGTAGGAAAACGGAGTTCCCGGCGAAAACCCACGCGGACACGGGCAGAGAACATGCAAACTCCGCATTAAAAGGCACCCCAGCCGGGAATCGAACCCGGGAATTCTTGCTGTGAGGCGACAGTGTTACTTACTGTGCCACCGCGCCGCCCTACGTTCCATTCGTTTGTTCATTTCAACAAGAGACTGCGTAATTATTCGTAGTCATGCAGATTTACACGGTATGATGTTTGAGATTTACTCTCAAGAGCTGTGCTTTCATGATAACCGTGTCGAGCGTTCCCCCTCTCCAACTCGCGACGTTTCGCCTCCCTTGTTGGAGGCATCATCAGGTTGAATAAAGCTACAACTATGGATTCCGAGGGCATTAATACAATAAGTACCCCACAGGATGTCTTTATTAAGGAACAATTATCAAAAAATGTTCTTCCTTTTGTCAATCTACTACTGGATGAAGGTCTCTGCACGCTGTGGCGGTGGGGGGTATGTTTTACCATACTTCACCATACTGGTCCATGTGGTTTGGTGACGCACTATGTAACGGGACGGCTCGCCACGGACGTTAGCCATTGTCAGGAATCGAACTTAGGTCGCCAGGCTCGCAGTGCACTGAACACAACACTGCGTGAAGCTCCACTCATTTAAATCAAACAGGGCGGACCGGTCACGGTACCTGAAGCAGGATCATTCGGCAGATCGACTGAACGTTCTCGCCGTAAGGTTCCATAATGTTAGGTCTTCCTCCATTCCAGTAACCGTATGACAAAGGGTTTTAGTTCTCTGAGTGAGGGCCCGCTGAGCTCAATCTATGAAGAGAAGCATTAACACATCTCTGTGTTTATTAGCGAAGTGTCGCTTTGTGACTGGGGAACGGAACTGCATAATTTAACCAAAAGCTCCTCAAGTGCCTTTGGCCACTCCACACACGGCAGTGTGCTCTGTTCGTGTGGGTCGAAATTGTTAGGGGGCGGTAGAGTGTTCCAGGCTGTTGGTGGTGGGAGATGCAGTGAGCGTGTAGCAGGGTGTTCCAGGTTGTAGGTGTAGGTGGTGGGAGATGCAGTGAGTGAGGGTGTAGCAGGGTGTTCCAGGCTGTAGGTGGTGGGAGATGTAGTGAGTGAGGGTGTTGCACGGTGTTCCAGGCTGTAGGTGGTGGAAGATGCAGTGAGCGTGCAGCAGGGTGTTCTAGGCTGTAGGTGGTGGGAGATGCAGTGAGGGTGTAGCGGGGTGTTCCAGGCTGTAGGTAGTGGGAGATGTAGTGAGTGAGGGTGTAGCGAGGTGTTCCAGGCTGTAGGTGGTGGGAGATGCAGTGAGGGTGTAGCGGGGTGTTCCAGGCTGTAGGTGGTGGGAGATGCAGTGAGTTTGTAGCGGGGTGTTCCAGGCTGTAGGTGGTGGGAGATGCAGGGAGTGAGTGTGTTGCAGGGTGTTCCAGGCTGTAGGCGGTGGGAGATGCAGTGAGCGTGTAGCAGGGTGTTCCAGGCTGTAGGTGATGGGAGATGCAGTGAGGGTGTAGCAGGGTGTTCCAGGCTGTAGATGGTGGGAGATGCAGTGAGAGTGTAGCAGGGTGTTCCAGGCTGTAGGTGATGGGAGATGCAGTGAGGGTGTAGCAGGGTGTTCCAGGCTGTAGGTGGTGGGAGATGCAGGGAGTGAGTGTGTTTCAGGGTGTTCCAGGCTGTAGGTGGTGGGAGATGCAGTGAGGGTGTAGCAGGGTGTTCCAGGCTGTAGGTGGTGGGAGATGCAGTGAGCGTGTTGCAGGGTGTTCCAGGCTGTAGGTGGTGGGAGATGCAGTGAGGGTGTTGCAGGGTGTTCCAGGCTGTAGGCGGTGGGAGATGCAGTGAGCGTGTTGCAGGGTGTTCCAGGCTGTAGGTGGTGGGAGATGCAGTGAGGGTGTAGCAGGGTGTTCCAGGCTGTAGGTGGTGGGAGATGCAGGGAGTGAGGGTGTAGCAG
>JAZEWT010000020.1:9196425-9222143 GCA_036362905.1 Mordacia mordax | reverse complement strand
CACGCGGACACGGGGAGAGAGCTCGCCCGTACAGGCCTCGCACGCGCAACGCATCACCCTCGTGTCGGCTGCCCGCGCGTGCCCGGCGGCCACGCCCCCCCCGGGGCGTTAGCACCCTCGCCTTGTCGTTGAGGAAGCCGATGGTGAGCTTGTTCTCCACGCGCGGCACCCCCTCCGCCATGCACACGTCGCCCATCGAGTCGCCCATCAGGATGATGTTGGTGCAGTCGCGCTGTCGCTCAAAGTAGTCGGCGTTGTATCGCGCGCCCTCGTGCTTGTTGTACGTGTGGATCAGCTCGCCCTTGAAGCCCTGCAGGACGCCCTGCGAGACGCGGCACAAGACAAGGCTGCTCGCAAGACGAGGCGGAGGGACGAGGCAGACCCGCGGTGCGAAGCATCGGAGGCACCCTATGATTGGCGACGGACGAATCCATTAACGGACTTCAGACAGCACCTTGATTCATTTGTCTGGTTCTCTCCAAGAAGAGTTCCCTGGCAGTATTGCAGCTTGGTGACTGAACCGTCATGTAAATGAACAAAGTAAAGGAGTAGATAATACAGCGCCTTCCTATATCGGTCCCACCGCGTATGTCAGTCCCACTGCACAAATAATTCAAATGCTCCGTATACGCTCTGTCAGCCACACGTGATGTATACAACATATTTTTGCAGCATTGGTTTAACATAAGCAAAGCTCTGGACAGGTTTTGACAGCGTGTTATATCAGCAGAGTCTCTTCAGTCGACATATAATGCCTTAGTAGTGGAGTCAGGCTTGTTTGAACCAACGCTGGTGAAATGCCAGATATTAATATGCGAGGAAAGCTCTATTGTAATGATGTACGTTTTCACGGCTCGATGCATGATGATTGCTTCGAAAAGCTCTATTGTACAAACGAGCCTCCATCTACGTAAGATCATCTTTATGAGCAGTTATAATAACCAACCTACAGATATAATAATAACAAAAAATTATAATAATTTTACATTTATAACACGCACATATTCATTCACTGTCGAAGGTATTCATCCGCCAGAGAACGACACAGAGGCGCGAGGAAAGCACAGAGAGGCGTAGGAGGCAGCCAGGTGGTTTGCTGGCACCGTATTGCCACACACTGCTTCCTATATATTACGATGTCATCGGTCAATTAATTTAATGCGTATTTTTTTAAGTTGTGGGAGGAAACCGAAGAGCCCGGAGGAAACCGAAGAGCCCGGAGGAAACCCCACGCAGAACAGGGAGATAATACATAAACTCCACACAGAAAGGTGCCCAAGGCGGGGATCGAACATGCTCGGGCAAGACCATTTTTTCTGTGAGGTGCAGATGTTACCACTGCGCCACCCTGCCGCCCATACAGCGAGTACATTACTGTTGAACTGCACCAAAGATTTCCAGCACATTGTTATCCAAATATTACCAATGTAACAATTCACTCCATCGATCAGTCATTGAATTTCATAATTTGAGGATGAGATTCTGCTTGAAAAAAGGATTTTTTTTTATCACAGTCTCATTTTCTAACATTTCAAACCCCATTTGCTCGCTTAAACTTTTCCAATCAGCCTAAATAATACTTTACATTCTTCATTCAAATTTTAGTCAATCACGAAACGTACGCTTTGGATGAACTTTTCAAAAATCGCAATCAATTCGTCTACATAAGACCAAATGCATGTCACGAGCAAGAAGCTTGATTTGAATCGACGCATCAAAATGTCACGCCTATGAAACGCATTCGGGACTCAGTCCTTAAGTAGTTCCCGCTCTCACGTCCACAAGTCTTGAGTCAGAGGGTTCGCAAAGCAAGAGCACCTCCTCATTGAAGTCCATGTAGTTGGAAACGATGTGCACGTTGGGGTGCATGGCTCCGGCGTTGTTCAGCACGTGCTCCAGCACGTCTCCCACGCCGGCCGAGAACACAAAGACCGCCACGTCCAGCTCGCGCAGCGTCTCGAAAAACCGCTCGTGGCCTTCCCTGCGTTGGTGCCGAGCCGGGACATCATCACTCGGTTGGCAGCAGTGGCAGACGCACGAGGTGGGCGATGGGAGTGGCACGTTGCAGGACGCAGGCAAAGTGGGGCACTTTGATGCTGGGTATGGAATCGCGGTTTTAAATGGAATTAATGCTACTTTCTTTTTTTCATTCGTGTGCCTATAAGAGAATGCCTCCGTGATTATTAAGGCTATTCTGCAGGTTCGAAGCTGCTTTTGAAAGAAGCACGAATACCCAAAGAAAACCCAAACACTCAATGTCCACAGTTTGCTGTACTATAATATTCTTGTTTCTTCAATCAAGTGGATTTCGTAATTTCACAAATCAAAGTGACCCACCAGCCCCTCCTCTGAAGAATTCGATTACAGGTGTGTGTGACCACAGAATGCCTCAAGATGTATTTCACTAATATAAGCATCTTTCATTTATAAACATTTTAGGAATATTTTAAGTCAAAGTCCAAACGTCAATTTGGGTCTGCTCAAATTACCATTGGGGGAGGTTCTTATTTCCTTTGGTGGTTCTAAGGTAGGGTGGACATTTCGTATTACAATGGCAGGGAGACATTTGATTAATAGGACAATTCCAATTGTCTTCCGACCAGGTGGGACCCACTTTAATGACCCCGAAGGAGCGATAGGCTAATAAAACACCTTACTGTGAGATAAGTGCTCCAACTGCAGGGCCACCGACCTGAAGATTGTAAGAAAATGTCTTTAAACTGATAAAAGCCATTAACAACTGTTGTCCTATATACAACAAGGCATCAGCAACAAATGATGTCACTGTAATGATGTAGGTTATCACGGCTCGATGCATGTTGATTGCTTCTAAAAGCTGCTCTCTCGGGACAGCCGCGTCGATCGCTCCCTCTCTCCACCTCGCGACGTTCCGCCTCACACGTTGGAGGGAGGCATCGTCTGCTGAGTGTGAGGCGAAACGTGGCGAGGTGGAGAGAGGGAGCGATCGACGTGGCTGTCCCGACAGAGCAGCTTTTCGAAGCAATCATCAAATGATGCCACTGTCACAAAAAAAACAAAGATATCTTTTATAGCTTAACAGACTGAAAGGGTCAATTGCTGTTCGTGAGCATCTATAAAGACCGGCATGGTACACAACGGTGTAGGTGGCAAACACCATGCCTTGCCGCCTTTGTCTCCCTCGTGGTGATGTTTACACACTGCACTCGATTCTCATTTGAGGCCTAGGCAACCTCGATGAGGTCCAGGTCTGGTGTAGAAAATCATCACGAGTGTTGGCTGTGAGCAGAAATCGGACCCGAGTCACCAGGTTTATGGAGCAGCAACTAACCGCCGAGCCGCCACCGCTCACCACACACCACACACCAACGTTGTTCAACGCTGGCACAACTGATGCCAGCGTAACATGACCATGTGCCGTAGCATGCACTACGTTTTAAATTACACTGGGATGACTTCACAAGTTAAACCATCAAAGTTATACATTCATAGAGCATTACTCAAAAGTATTTTAAAACAGTTGTTATATTTTTATTGAGTTGCAAGCCCAATCACAGTACTTGGTACAATCTCCGCTAACTTACGCCACATAATTATATCCGACACGAAAACACATTTGAACAATTATACAATAGGCATGGTGAATGGTAAATTTGCATTGATACATTTTTGTAGGTCGACATTAATGAAACCATTAGTCTTCCGCTCCACTGTGAACCTTGGCATTAATGTAGAATAAACATGCTAATGTTACTCGCACGCCGCTGCAATGCTAAATATGGGCAGGCATGTTAAAGGCCATGTGTAATGCTTACCAGCACTCTTATTTTTAGAGTGATCTGCAGCAATGATATACAGAGCGGCTTTTGCTGAACGCGGCAAGATTCCCATGGGTGGCGGCAGAGAGCAAATTAAAGGATTCATTTCTATGCAGTGGGCTGCACTGTGGCCCAGTGGGTAGCGCTGTCGCCTCACAGCAAGAAGGTCCCGGGTTCGAATCTCGGCTGGGGCGTCTTTCTGTGTGGAGTTTGCATGTTCTCCCCGTGTCTGCGTGGGTTTTCGCCTGGCACTCTGGTTTCCTTCAACAGTCCAAAAAACATGCTGTTGCATAAGTTAATTGGCTTGCAGACTAAATTGCCCGAGTGCCCGGTGATGGACTGGCGTCCTATCGTCTGTATATCCTGCCTTGCGCCCTGTGTCTGCCGGGATAGGCTCCGGCTCACCGCGACACTGTACAGGACTAAGCGGTTTTCTGACAATGATATTTTATGCAGTCCCCACACCTCACCTCCGAAACAATGACTCACAGGCATAGAACACAGACGACAAACAGCAAAAAAAAGCTCCCAGGTGCAAGCATGCATCACGTGTTGGAAGAGCAGTTCGAGAGATTTTGATTCTGATTATCCTACACAGCACTGCTATGGTCTGTGAAGCTGGGCGTGTTTATGGTAAATGCATGGAGACTTACCGGAGCTGGATAGCCGACTCTTTCACCACCTTGGCCAGCATCTCTTTTCGGATTTGCATCTGGATCATGATTGCGTGGGATTGTGACCACCTGCATAAAAGCACAAACTGATGTATTTTTTGGGAAATTGATGGATTTGTGCCGATTGCTCCCCATCGATCACAAGCAAACGTCCGAAGTGAAAGCAGTCTACAAAGCTCAGTGCAATGCATTTGTTCTTACATTGTTAGTATTTACTTAATCCTGTACAATCGTGGTAAGCCGATTTCCGTAGACACGGGCTGCCAAGCGGGGCTATGCCCAGGATGTGACGTCCAACTATCACAGGCCATTTGAAGCAATTTAGCCAGTCCAATTAACCTAAGTAGCACGTCTATGGACTGTGGAAGGAAACCAGAGTAACGCACGAAAACCCACGCAGACATGGGGAGAACATACAAAATCTACATAGAAAGGCAGTCCAGCCAGGAATCGGAGCCCGGGAGCGTTCTGCTGTGAACTCTCTGCATCACATGATACAGCTCTAATGTTGACATAATGCTTCCGCTTGGTAACAATTCAAGGCTGGATGGCCTGAAGAATGACTGGCCACTACCATAGAAATATGTAATTTCTACCAATGAGACAGCACCATAATTAGACAAACGTCATTCGACTTAGTTCGAGCAGGGGTATCGAATGACTCGACTCGTTAACTTTATAATTAACAGCTCCGGCATGACTGGCATCCATTATATGGGCCATGCCTGCCTCTTAACGGTGTACAATATGAAACAATATTTAATGCCCAAATTCTCCGTTTTTTTGTGGGCTGACATGCTTCAATAATTACTATTCAGATATAGGCATTAAACCATCGATCAATGAAGAGCAAAAGAGGCACTACACAAGTATGCAAACATCCACATTCATAATTACTACGAATGCAACCAGATATACTGACGTATGTTTTGCACAGTACATACCAATCAACCATGTATGGAGTTTTTTCTTCAGCAGAGAGTTTGGGGTCTATCTCAATGGGATAGTACTTTGACTTCAGTGCACCCATCTGTGGATGACAATAAGGTTTATAATACAAATATAAGATAGGGCATTCACAGTTCATTATTATTAGAGAACCTTGCATCTGTGTTTGCTAGAAAATAAACAAATGCTCCTGAATAACACCGGTTTGCCAAGCAAACATATTGATGTACTTAAACATATTTGACTTATTTTAGTTATGCTTATTTATGATGCTTACTTATGTAATTACCCACAATGCTCCACAACAATGGAAAATTTGTTCGAATAAAGTTGTTCAATGCATATTTAAAAATATGTAATGAAAAACTCTGAAGAAAGACAAGTGTTGCTTGTAATGATGTAGGTTTTCACGGCGCAATGCATGATTGCTTCGAAAATCTGCTCTCTCGGGACAGCCGCGTCGATCGCTTCCTCTCTCCACCTCGCGACGTTTCGCCTCACGTTAGAGGCATCCTCAGGCGCAGTGTGCCGTGTGTCGTGTGTGTGACTCATATTTATATGTAGGTACCGTGAACGTGTTGAGTCACCTCCACCGAGTTGCTGCATTCCAGGATCCATGGACGATTGCTTCGAAAGGGTTCCATTGTCCTGCTCACACCCCAGAATCACATTAACCCCATCCTATTCCACCTGTGACTCATCTCCGAGTTTGCATCTCATGAAAGACGTTCCCAAGCACTTGCTGATTCCCTTCTGATGTCCACATTTAAGAGCTCTGTATCTATGCACTACTGGCTTCAATGACTGGCCTCCAGGTTTGGCTGAACTTTATTCTCAGCCAAACCTAGAGGCCAGTCATTGAAGTCAGTAGTGCATATATTTAGAGTTCTCATTTGTGGACATCAGAAGGGAATCACCAAGTGTTTGGGAACTTCTTTCATGAGATGACAACTAGGAGATCAGTCACAGGTGGAACAGGATGGGGTTAATGTGATTCCGGGGTGTGAGCAGGACAATGGAACCCTTACAAGCGGACCCCGACAGTCGTCCATTGATCCTGGAATGCAACAGCTCTGTGGCGCGGTCTCGACACATACTTAGTACCTACATACAAATATGAGTCACACACACGACACACGCACACTGCGCCTGAGGATGCCTCTAACGTGATGCGAAACGTCGCGGGGTGGAGAGAGGAAGCGATCGACGAGGCTATCCCGAGAGAGCAGCCTGTTGATTGCTTCGCAAAGCTGCACCTTTGGGATAGACACGTCGATCAATGCTATTAACCTGAAAAGCAGCTTCTGGAAGCAATCACCCTGCATCAAGCCGTGAAAACCTGCATCAGTGCAAAGACAAGTGCGTAAACATTTTAATATTCAATGTTTCTATTGTAAGGCATTGTTAACCACTAGTGAGTTTGCCTTCATTTAAAATGTAATGGCAGCTTTCATGAGCAGAAGAGATTAGACGTGTTTTTGAGGCAGGTTTTGAACGGGGAAAAAAATGCCAGTAGTGTGAACAAGAAAGGGTTTGGAAATACCACACGACAGCAGCAGAGGAGAAGGTAACAGTCTGATTTGAACTGGATATGTCATAAGGAGGGTCAATGGTCAGAGGAATGTACATTTGAGATTCTCCGCGTTTTGTTACTCGAAGGCCCACTCGACTCACTTGATTTTGGTCTCTACGGGCCAATCGGTGCCGATAAGGGCCTACTGATGGGTCACGACCCACCAGCTTAAAATGGTGGATGTAGAAGATGAAGGGGATAATGGAGTGAAAAAAGTGTATGAACCGAAATGGAAGCAATGCCCAATAAAAAAATAATAATCACAATTCACAAGTATAAAAACTTCCGGATCAAAAAATGGACGTACCTTTTTTATAGACTCTTCTGTCATTAGACTACAACATTCAATTACATCTGTAAGGAAATTGACAAAAGTAACACATATGAACGTCCAACTTGACAAGCATCAGGATAAAGTGCATTGAGTTCAACAGCAGCTGAGGTGCGTTGATGGCAGCCGTGCTTGTTTAATGTTCCCACACTTACTGTGGCACGTCGGGCACTTCTTGCCATTGCAAGAAAACCGTGTCAGTGTCATGTCAAAGTCTGTTATCACCTGCGAATAACAAAACGGGACTTTAAACGCATGCGGGAGTCTACACAGAAGACGCGCAATGTCCCTTCACGAAGCACAGTCGGGATTAAACGGTGTTCAACCCACAGTGCGAAGGGTTGAGAATTCAACATGTGTACGCGTTGCGTGCACACTGATCACCGATGTACCTGCTGGTGTAATCGTGAGAATACCGTCTTGTGGGGAGACAAGAGTTGAACATCGATTAGAGAAACCAGCTACTGCCATTGAAACATGGAATTTCCATCACTGGCTGGTAGCCACCAACAGAGACGGGTTCCCATGGCTTGGACACACACACTTTGTTTGAATGTTTTCGTAATCATTCTCAATTGAAGAATCGAGGCTATGTTGAAAGCACACAGTGAGCTGCTCAAATGAGGCCAGGATCTCAGAAAAGCTGGCTCATTAATAGCTGGATGTCAGCAAAGCTGGCTCATAATCTGGCTCATTATCCTACTCAGCTATCGTGCTACCTCAGAGTACTTTTAACACATAGGATACCATAACATATAAAATAATATTTACATATGCATTACGAAAAGACATTTCACCCAAGGGTCACACAGCGCTGCATAGAGCAATAGGAGAACGGAATGTCAACATCATCTGAGCTAGAAATAGGAAAGAAGGTTGGGGACAGGGTCAAATGATTCGAGGGAGAGACTCAGGAGCGCCGCGCATGTGCAGGTGATCGTGATTGAGGTGCCGATGTGGGGAATGGATAAGTGGCGAGTAGTTAAGCAATGGAATGATAAGTAATCAGGTAGTGGAGCAGCAAGGTGGTGAATGGTTAGGGGGTGAGGTGATGAGTGCGTGGATGGTAAATAGTGAGGAGAGGAATAATGAGGAGACTGGGGATAGTTAAGTGAATGTCGTGAGAAGTGATGCGAGTGGTAATGAGGTGAGGAGGATGGTGATAAGTGACCGGGGGTGGTTAGAGGTGGTTAGGAGAGGGTTAAGAAGGTAAGACGGTATTAAGGGGAGAGTGAGGTGAGTTGACAGGGTGAGAAAGATGGTGGGGCGCTTGAAGATGTGAACATTTGAGGTGGGTGAGGACAAGATGGCAAGGTGAATCAAAAGGTGAGAAAGGTAAGTGCGGTACGGTGGTGTGGTGCATGTGGTGACGAGGTGGTGAGGACACAGGAAGGTGAGGAAAGAGTGTGGAGGGGTGGCGAGATGAGGGAGAGAAGGGGTGGTGGATGGGGGTGAAAAGATAAGATAAGGAAGGTTTGTGAGGGGAGATCGAGGTGAGGCAGGTGAGGGTGAGCGAGCAGGTGACAATCTGGTGAGTGAGGTGTTGATACTGGTAGGACGAAGGTGACTGCTAGTGCTGCTGCTGCTGCTACAAAGTGAGATGGAGGTTTTACTTTGTCAGTGAGCCGAGTAGGCCCCACGAGGTGAGACGTAAGCATTATCAAGCATTATTAAGAATAATACGAATTAAAGAATATTAAAAAAAACAGAGCAAAGATAACACGATAAAACTGCTCAAAATACACTCAGATGAACTTGTAAAAATTGTATATGTGGCGCTCACAACAGCGGCTTTACAAAACAGTGTCCATTGGGAAGACGTCATCACCTATTAGTCGTCACTTAATAAATATGCTTAGTCTAATGTATGGCATATTATGTCACAATGAAAGCTTTTCAGGGTCACAGATTTCAAAAGTGGGCTGCACGGTGGCCTAGTGGGTAGTATTAAAATAGTGAATCTAATTCAATAGCAACAATGAAGCCTAAGCAACCAATTCAAAGTCGCAATGAAAACAATCAATGCCTCAGTCAAAGTAGACGGGGGCTAGCTCCCTTGTTTACCGTATGCATTTGAGACACCTTAGTAAAATGGGTTCACAAGTCGAGTTATCGCCTGGGGATGGGTGACCCCAATGACGATAAAGTCGGCTTATCTGTAGATAAAAGTCCATCTGTAGTAGTTTGCAGGTGGTAGTTTCATTGTGTTGTCCGAGCGAAAATGTAAAAAATATAATTAACCCAAAAGTATGGAAGGGTAGAAGGTACACAGTGATTAATTGGAAGTGGCATGCATGTTGGTCATTACCTGTAGCTTTTGGGGTCCATCGCTGATGAGACGATTCACGATCTGTTGCACACGTGCTGGATCCTTCATGTGGACCTTCTGATCCGCGAAAGCCGGCATCTACACAAAGGAATGGTCGTGCTTATCTCTGGAGCCATGGCTCTTGTAGCAAAGGTTAGTGGACTGTACCCCACGTTGATTTTTTAAAACTTCCTCTATATTGTGAGGTGTCCATAATTAGGCAGCACAGCACATGGGTTCTTGAATCCATCTGTGTAAACCCCACAAAAGTCTTATCCCATTTTCTCTGAGTATCTGTTTTCTTTCACATTCAAAACACTATTTTAAAAAGGAATTGACGAAATACCCTATTTTAAGAAGCTCCTGAAAAAGGGGCCTACAGCATCAGTGCCGATTTTTGCGAAGCCCGCGTCACATTATGATTTTAAAAACCGAAATTACAATACACATGACTCAAAAGAGCAGCGAGGGGGGAGGATTGGACACGGCATTCAGAAAGAACAGCTTTGGAAAGCGATTCTCATGCATCGAGCTGTAAAAACCTACACGATACATTGGTAACCTCTACGAGGAGGAAACACTCAACTTGTTGAAGAAATTCGGTAAACTCCGCAGCAAGAGGACAATGATGCTGAGCATTCTTGCCTTCTTACAACACTGCAGGGACAATAACATTGTTCTAAAGCTCTACCAGCTGAAACACACACTGCAATTTAGCAGGGCTGGATGCATGCTCACACCACGCAAGCATGGGACGTCTATGAACAACCATTGTGGTCACATCGACTCGACCACATTGGTAAGAAACTGTACCACACACACACACACGTAAGCCTAGCAAATACACTTACGTAAAACCTGTTCAACAAAATAGATGACATAACACACGAACAACAGACTAACAAAGACAAAGATCCCCTGCATAGCCTCAACAGACTTCAGGGTCAAGTGCAGTTAGCGAGCACCTATGAGGGTCGACACGGCACACGAGGAGGTGAGTTGCCATCACCACGCTCGGTCGCCTTTGTCTCCATAGTGGCAATGTTTACACACTGCACTACTCATTTGTGACTGAGTCGGCCTAGGGGAGGACCAGGACCGGTTCACAAAATCGTCACTAGTGTTGGCCGTGAGCGGGATTCGAACTGGGGTGGCCGGGTTTTGTAGCCCAGCGCTGCGTTAACCGCTGGGCCACCGCTCCCCACAACAGCCTGAATGCACACAGACAGCAAATAAATATCATAAACAAGCTTGTCACCTCAACGCGTGGTTGTTGACCTAAGCACAAGAACACTAATGCAAGCAACACAGTCCAGTTTGGAGAAGGAAAAAAAATGCTTCTACTTTGCCCTTGCGTCTATTGGTGCACACGTAGGAAAAAAATATCATCACGATAATAAGCATTTTTTTTTTACAGCAAGCTCTCCGAGATGAACGCTGAAGAAATCCGCCAAGGTGTGATAAAAATCATTCGCAAATCCAAGATGCCGAAACCTAAGCGCACGGCTGAATAACGACGAGAGCTCAGCAAATTCAACCAGAACAATGACTCCGCACTACGGCGTGGACAGAGGAACCGCCACGATCGTCGTCAACAGAGATGATTACAAGTTGAAAATGCACCAGGAAGTCACAAAACACATCAGTGTACGAGAAGATGAAAAGGGACCCAACCTATAAACCACACCAAAAACATCATAAAATATTATATGAACTGAAGAGCAAGTAAAAAAGGTAAACCCACAAGAGAGCAGAGTTCGCAGGCTACCAAAGACTCAGAAAACATGACTTTCTGGTCCACGTTAAGCACAATTGGATCACCGAGGCTACCAATTCACCGAGTATCCAGCCGATCAACTTCAACCCACAGTGGCGCCCGCACCTTCAAGACATCAATAACTCAAGGCACTTCAATGAAGCAATGAAACAAATCACACTCAAGCCAACGGATCTGCTTGACAGCTTTGAGTGCATCGAACAAGAGCACCCACAGGGTAGGTACTCTGCTTGTAAACATGACCCCTTATTGTTTCAATGCGTAAAGCTGCTTTGGGTATCATGCTCGTGGTGCCAAGGCCAACTCTAGCCAGCAATTGTAGTTGCTTGGCTGTGTTTAAAATACACATATTGTATATACAACCAAACAACACATTATTGGTCAATCTTATGGCGTTTAATGTTTATTGCATGAAACGTAAGCCTATACGTGTCTTGGAGGCTGAACTATCTGAGCTGCGTGTTTAAAAAAAAAACCCTAAAAAAATGCTATTGTTGCTGATTTTCCATTCGAATGTCGTTGTTGACATGCCGTTTTCTCCGCAGCTCTGTGCAGCGCTTTGTGACCCTCGGGTGAAAAGTGCTCTATAAATGCAATTATTATTATTATCCTGTAAACATATAGAAAAAAAACATATAGTTCATCTTGCCACGTTTTGTGTCACATCTGTGACGTTCCGAGGATCACAGTGTCTTAGAACATTGACATTATAGTGCTGACTAAGTGAGTACTTTTAATACATAGCTAAAGATTTCATTAAAATCAGATGGCAGGTCGTTAAGGAAAAATGTAATATTTGGAAGTAAGCAATTGGAAACTAAACTAATAAGCCATTTCCACTGTTTAGGTGTACCTAGTTCAATTCAAATGTGGTATTTGGCTATGACATCTGAAACAATGATTTACACCCACGACATCAGTAACAGAAATTCTACATTCCTGTAGCAAGTTCGTTTTCTAAAGAGGAATGCTGCTCACCACACAAAGTGACAACTGCTCTCTCACCAGGGCCACCCAGCTGAGTTAAGACAATGGAACACAACTGCTGCGCATTGTAACCAAACACGAGTCTCTTTTTTTTCTTCAAAAAAAGCAATGACAGCCGCGACAATCCGCATATGAATAAGAATCGATGGCTATTATTAATATAGTAAATGACAATGGGAGTGACACAAGCTTTGGGCACAGTCCTCCAACCGATTAACATAGTTTATGGTAAGAATAGATACATGTAAATGTATTGATGGAAGTCTTCACGGCTCGATGCATGAGAACAACTATTGAGAATCGCTCTTTTGGGATAGCCGTGTCAAGCGTTTGCCTTCTTACTTTCGCAACTGAAACCATTACCCACACGGTGTACAGGAAAATAATAGATTGTGATTCATTATTATTCAGCAGATACTCTTATCCAGGGTGACTTACATCATTACACACACACACATTGTTAACAATACAAAATAATTACTAAATAAATACTACCGGTTGCCCAGCATTGCAAAGTATGAGACTGTTGTTGTCAGACCTACAAGTAACGGCTGTATAGATGTATTATTTGGTTCCGAAATGACGCGAGTTGCTCTGCGGTCCTAGTTTCTACTGGGATCGCATTCCACTATGATACGACCAGGGTAGCAAAACAGCAACAGGTATTTACACGCTGAGTTACACCACCATCGGAGACATGAGAGCGGGGTATTGCACACCCTTTGCCCATGGCACTCAGGCAACATGGGACAACAACATCTAAAAGCATAGCCACAGTAATTGCACTGAGCGCTTCTTAGTAATGGACAACCACAAAAGCAGATTCAAGTCACTGTAAAGGGAAAACCACAACACAGAAAGAATGACTGCCACGACAAACAGATGTATCCCATATCCCGTGCAGCAATTGGAACGAAGTGCACATCCACCATACGGGCGGAACAGTTGTAACCATAGAGAAAGAACACGAGGCTGCAGTGGGTAGCGCTGTCGCCTCCTCACAGCAAGACGGTCCCGGGTTCGACCTTCGGCTCGGGTGCCTGTGTGGAACTTGCATTCTCTCCCCGTGTCCGCGTCGGTTTTCGCCGGGCACTCGGGTTTCCTCCCAGAGTCCAAAAAACATGCTGCTGCATAGGTTAATTGGCTTGCAAACTAAATTTCCTGAAGTGCCCGGTGATGTACGGCGTCCCATCGTGGGTATATCCCTGCCTTGCGCCCTGTGTCTGCCGGGATAGGCTCCGGTTCACCGCGACCCTGTACAGGACTAAGCAGTTTCTGACAATCAGATGAGATGAGGCTGCAGTACAGTGGTTAGACAGAGAAATCGGCAACTGCGGCTCATGCTATAGATAAATAATAAATTCAACTTTGATAAATGTATACTGGCCGAGACCCGCCGTAAACGCCCCAAGGTGAGTGCGTGAAAGCACTGAATTCATGAACTGTATGTAAGCAGGTCTTAAACTTAGCAATACAGAGAGACGGGCATTACAGTTAATCCCTGTACACAATAGCAAGAAAGAACGTAGAACAAAACAAAATGAATGCAAAAGATGCAGACAGAACGTTGGCAAACATATCGGTACAGAATACATCAAAGGACCATATGTGAAATTTTACTTCAAACATTAACACTCCAGAAGAAACAATGGAGTGGGCAACATTGTGAAATTAAATACATTCAACATTATAAAACACACGTGTGTTCCACAGATACATATATAATACAAAAATTTTCAGTTAAACCATTCAAGCGCCTGATATCCATAACCTGGGTGCAACGTCGCAAATGAGAGCGGAGGAACGCTTGATACACTTATCCCAAACGAGCAGCTCTTAAGATCAATTGTCTTACATATCTTTGTTAATCGAATTTGCCCACAACGCTACATTTGACACCAGCACGTTTAAACTAATTAGCCTGTGATATGGTAGTAAAACAAAATTTTGGGCGAAGCTACAATACGTCTGTTGAAACGAGGTCTGGCCTTTAATAATATATGGTAAAAAAAAAACTACAATTATATAAAATTTCAAACTCAAAAGTAAAGCTGGCTTCCACATAAAATTAATGTGGGCCACTGCTCGCCTGTCATTCAGAGGACATTCCTCACCTTGGCAGGACTCAGTTAATCCATGGAACTATGGACGTCACACAAAGTTAGTACACCAATTTAATGGACAGGGGAACAACTAAAAGCAGCGAGTCTCGCATTCCGGCTGGAAACAACAACAAAATGTAAAAGAAAAACTCGACTCACGTTCCAAAACGTATGGTCCCCCTCCCCACCCCCAAGACTCCAAACGCAGACTAACTCGCTAAGTTAATTGTTACAGCGCGCCTGCTGAAATCCTGTCGTGACTGCTCCGATCGTCACCAACTGCATTATATAACAGAGAAAATAGGGCGGAGCAGAGCGAAAACAAGGGGTGGACATTTACGTAAGGGACTGACTGTACTAGGGGAAGGGTCGAGAAACTGGGCATTTCCAAGAAACGCACGATTATTCGACTCAAACCGTTTCGGTGGCTACTCTGGAAGAGTTCTGACATGAGACTGTCGTCTAAAAGCGTGATGCTGACAACACCGTTGAGATCAAATATGGAGAAAAGATAAAATATATTCGGTTTTTTTTACCAAACTTTGCTGCATTTTTTGACTGTGGAAACTCCACTCGCAAACAGTAATGATATACAATTCTACTTGTAGCCAATAGGGTGGTGCAGTGAGTAGCGCTGCCGCTTCGTGCAAGGTTTGATTCCCAGCTCAGGTGCCCTTGTGTGGAACTTGCATTTTCTCTCCGTGTCTACGTTGAGTTTATGTGGGTACTCCGGTTTCCTCCTACAGTCCAAAAACATGCTGCTGCTGTGGGGTTACAAAAGCTTGCTTGTATGGAAAACACATAACCATGTAATTTGTAGCCATAGGCATAGATAAGGCATTGCGGCATAACGGCCTTGGAAAAAAAACCCCACAAGGACGCGCGGGAGAAGGGTTTTTTACCGCTAAGGAATGAGAGGCTAATTGGCGGGTCGAATGCGGTGGTGGATGGGAACCAGGGCCGGGTGGAATGACAACCCTGCCTGAGATAACATGATCAATCATGCGATTACCCGGAATGGTAAAATACTAAAAAACATCTTCGCACACACCAGCCAGGGACCAATAGGACGCCAGAATAACAACCTAGCCAACAAAGGGAATCTGTATACCCGGTGATTGGGGGAGGCCCTAATAGGTAGGGGCCATGATCGGCCATAAAAAGGACTACAGGGCCAAGGGAACGGGGCTCACTCCTGGGAGATCTCCGCCAGGCAGCTAACTGGAATTCACCAGTCTGTCGGGAGTAATACTCGGGAGTGAGACTTCCTCAGACTCCAACGAGGAATATAGGACAAGTGTCTTACCCTTGCTCCGTCGCTCCACGCTTGTGCGCTCTGATAATCGCTTAAGAATAAATCAAGTACTTAACGGCTGAATAAAGACTGCGCTCTCTCTCATTTTACTCCGGTCGGTCCGGTGGAAACTGGAAAGCCTCCGCGCAGAAAAGAACGTAGTGTTGGGAGAACGGCGCCTGACAAGAGCTCAACCGACGCCGGCGTCATCGAGAGAAAAAACCCAACACTGCCCAGGTTAAATGGCCTGCAGAAATTGCCCCCGGTGCACAGTGATACACTGGAATCCCAAGCTGGACATACCCTGCCTTGTGCCCTGTGTCTGGCGGGATAGGCTCCGGTTTACTGTGACCCTCTGCAAGATAAAGTGGGTATTGATAAAAGATTAATGTTCATCATTACAGCAGAAGATATCAAATGAGCTGTATGAATAATTATTTATCCAGCAAAACCACGCTGAGTCCTGGGCCTCTTTTTTAGGAGGGCCATGTATTGGGTTTTTATTTTAAAGTGTTTTCAGTCAATTAATGAGCGTTTATACACGTGGGAGGAAATCGGAGTACTTGGAGAAAATCGCATAAAAGAGGAGGCAATGCTCTCAGCACAATTAATATGAAAATAGAAGGACAGTAATGGAGCGGTTTGTATCCATGAGAAGCTTGCTTGTGTGCCAAGTGACCCGCAGTCCCAGTAATGACTATAAAGTATTTAATAGGTCGTCCTGTTTTCCATAAAAAATATACTGGTACAGATCAGTGGACTAAACCAAGTAAATAAATCAACTGCCTCCCATTAAAATGTCATGCTAAATGGCTACGTATAGCTAATAAAAGCGTTAAGTCAGGATGTGACTGCTACATTCATTAAAGTGGGCATCACCAAGCAAGGTTACATTCCATCGATAAGCTTCTCTTATATCGCTATAAAACCGATTCATACCGTTACAAATTGTACATAGATGTTTAGATGGAAAGATGTTCGTCATTACAGCAGAAAATACCCGTGCACTTGCAAGCTCTGGATGTGAGATTACTGCTCACAACGAATACTAAAACTAATCAATACAACGTGTAGAAGAGGTAAGGGAAGAAACAATGCATTCGTGAATATAATCATGACCAGATATTATGAAATGTAATAAAACCATGGAGAAGGTGAACAATACATTTCTCAAACGATTTGTTCCGATTTCTATTATGCGAGAGAATTGTATGAGAGTAAAAACAAGTCCTGACATGCACAAGGCAACGAATAAATAGCTCACGATGGCATTTTCGATCAGGGGCTCAACGCAATCTATTTACTTGTTGTTTTGTAACACCACCGCAACTTCTGTCATGACTCAGAAATGACGCTACTGCAGTTGCGGTTTAAGTCAGAACGCAGTCATCACTGTCAAGCGGCAGTCCCACACACGTAGGACAATGTGCTTCACCACCAAATGCGCAACGCGAAACGCTCGTGCGTGAGCTTGCAAACTTGAACAGCAACCATTCTGTTCGTTGCCTGATGACAAGGCGTCCATCGAACTCAAATAAGCGTGGGTCGGTACTCACCTCTTGGTGGCTTTGTACCACGAGCGGAAACGTAATTTCTATTCTACGGGCTGTAGGCTACATGTTTCGATCCGTTCCCGAGTCTATTCGTAAGTTGATTGTCGCGTTGTATAGATGTATAGTGTATAGAACGTAAATTCCCAAACACAACATTTTCGTATTACTCTGTAATGCACAGCGCCTGAGCATGCCTCGAAACGTCGCGATGGAGAGAGGAGGGGGAGCGCTCGACGCGGCTGTCCCGATAGAGCTGCTTTTCAAAGCAATCTTCATACTCCAGTTTAGTAACACTTGTTGAATTAAAGTAATTGACAACCTTGGCCTTTGTACTGATGTAGGTTTTCGTGGCTCAATGCATCATTGCTTCCAAAAGCTGCTCTTTCGGGATAGCCGCATCGATCACTCCTCCTCTCTCCTTTGCAACGTTCCACCTCCCACCTTGGAGGCGTGGATGCTTTTGCATGCAATCAATCTTGCCCTGTTGTCCGACTCACCGAACTCGTAACACTTATACAATCAAACATTAACATGATGTATTCAATCATTAGCAATACCAGGTAAAGGGTGGTGGGTGGGGCAGAGTTTACTCGGCCGACAGAGGGCGAAAGGTGGGGGAATGCCTAGGATGGGACGCCAGTACATCGCAAGGCACACTCTTTTGGGCAATTTGCTCAGAACGCGAATTAACCTTGGAATCGGCGTGTCTCTGGACGGTAGGAGGAACCCCACGGGACACGGGGAGAGAACATGCAAACCCCACACAGAAAGGCACCCGAGCCGGGAACCAAACCTGGGATTTTCCTGCTATGAGGCGACAGCGCTACTCACTGCGCCACCGCATTATAATTCATGATAATATATTCCGTTGCACAGGTGGGCACAATGACGTCAAAACGTCCCGTGTCAGATCAAGGCAGGTTTACAACGCATTTTTACGTGACCTAACCCAAAAAGTATTTTGTGGATAACAATAGTCATGAAAGTCTTTGTGTTAAAGTTAATAAGACAACATTACAATAATACTGATAACAGGTTATGTAGAGAGTATGGTATGTTAATAAAACCTGAGTACTGACAGGTTAAATGTTCCCACACAAGGGTGCCTGTTTGGCTGTCAAAAGAAATGCAATGGCTTTGCAGAAAGAAAAGGAGGTACTTGTCACGTTAAAAACACTCACACAACCCGTAAAATCATTTTTCACTGTCAAGATTTGGACTAAAGACTGTAGGCCCGCCCTACAAAGTCAAGTCAAAATGTCGCCCTTCGCTTGACGAGAATCACACAATACTCAACTGTTGGCAAACCAGCTCCAGCAGCGAGAATACCCCATTTACACGACTGTGGCGGTGATAGACTCGTCAAAGGATGGCTACCGCTGGCTGTCCATTCATTGATTCATCTGTAATTGACCTTGAGGGAAGATGAATAAAGCCAACCCTTGACCAAAGTATGAAGGAACGCCCATCTCACTGAGTTGAGCACTGCCAGCAACATCACCTGATTAAGTAAAAAACACACAAGAGGGGAAACTGTTTTATAAACTAACACAGCGGCTCTGCTTGAGTCAGCAACCATTCCCCAGCACTTAGCTCATACAAAAATCCTAGGATTAACATTCACTGTGGAAAGTACACCAGAACTTCAAGAACTTAAGCTATAACTCTTGCACATAGCAAGGACAACGTGACCAGGAACAGCCAGGTGTGTGTGTGTGTGGCTGGAAAGGTTAGTGCCATGAATATTTAATCAGTTTTGCACCACTTTATAATTTCACACAGTTTAGCACGTGTGGTGAAATACAATCTTTACTGCAATGGCAGCAACATTCTGACTTGCACTGTTTCAGAGTGGTTTCGTTGCACAGCAACAGCACATAGGGGTCAGCAAGCAACGGTGAGTCATGCGGCCGTCATCTATAACTCACACATCACGCTAGACGAGGGTCGAGTTCCAGCTGACTTCTGAATTTGTGCTGCCTTCAGGGTGTAGGCAAAGTGACCTGTAAGTTCTATTTGCAAAATGGATTGCTATAGCTGTTGCACACGCTTTGAAGACAATGTGGTCAGCAAAAGCCAATCGCTGGAATGTTATTGTCAACACGAGCATTCCTAATTTTCTTTAGACATGTGTTGGAAACAGCCAGAGTCAGCCAGCAAATATTCTTTCTTATAGAATATAATGAATCCCCCTCCTCATCCCCCTCCTCATATAACCTTTTTGCGATGGAGGAGTTTGCGTGTTCCATTGAACCCCAGAGCTTTGTCACCTGGTGTCAAGTATTCCTGCTAAAGGTCTCCATTAGTGAACAGGTCTGGGGGGAGGTTCAAGACAAATACTGATTTGAAGACCCTCCGATAAGAGAAGTTTGGCGTTAAGATGGGCATGTGGTTGTAAATTTTTGCTCCAATACCATTGGGGAGCAACCGGCCAACCCTGGTCAACCTGGACACCGGCCGTTTCAACTGGCGGCAATATAATACAGCCATGGCAATAACAACAGATCGAAGCTACTCCTATTAATTAATAAATTGTCATTTCACCCCTGAAACATGGCCTCTCGATTTGGAGAAAATCATAGCACTGTAAGTAAACTCAAATGGGGTGGGAAAATGCAAAATGCCATACAGATGGATCAATGGTCTACTGTATACGTTGTTATTGTCTGCTGACCACACAGCAAGCCCTGTCTCACTCACAAGAGAATTCACCCTATTTGAAAATCTCGTTTGGAATTCAGATCTCAGTTAAGTTACCTAAGTCAAGACAAAGTATATCCATGCTAAAAGAAACACGGAGATGGTGCTCACATCCATTAGCAATCTACAAACAGTTGCTGTCATTTCACATTCAAATTGCAGTGACTGGTCAATTTAGAGGAAAATTACATCTCATCTCATTATCTGAAACCGCTTAATCCTATATAGGGTCACGGTGAGCCGGAGCCTATCCCGGAAACACAGGGCGTAAGGCAGGAATACACCCGACGACGGGACGCCAGTCCATCGCCGGGCATTGCGGGACAATTTTAGTCTGCGAGCCAATCAACCTATCCAGGAGCATGCTTTTGGACTGTGGGAGGAAACCGGAGTACCCGGCGAAAACCCACGCGGACACGGGGAGAGCATGCAAACTCCACACAGAAAGGCACCCGAGCCGAGAGATTCGAACCCGGGACCTTCTTGCTGTGAGGCGTCAGCGCTAACCACTGGGCCACCGCGCGGCCCTACATGTAATATCAAAATTACACTTCATACCACGCACAGTTTTCATTCACTGTCAAAGGTAGTCATTCCCAAAGTGAATGAGTTAGAGTTGTGAGGAAATCGCAATGAAGTGCGGGGAAGGCATCCTCGTGGTCAGCCGCCACCAACATTTGCCAAATGTCATGTCCTGTAATTAAAAAACATTCTGCAAATCTCAAGTCTCCTTTGCAAAGCAAAGTTCCACTTTGTGCTCACCGCTGTTGATAACAAGAGGGAACCTGTGAAACACCGTCACTTGTCACACTATGACTGTTCATCATAAAAAGAAAACTTGAACTGTAAAGTATTTTAATGGTTTCTTACAAGCCACGGTTAGTCATTTCCCTCCATGGATTGTAACCTTATCGTGGTGGAGGGGTTTGTATGTTTCAATAAATTCTAGAGCCGTATCACCTGTAGTCCAGGACTACTGATTAGGTGTCTGTTTGTGAAGAAGTTTGGAATGAGTTTAAAGACAAATAACTATCGAAAGACACCTCCATCAAAAGCAGGTTGGTACCTGATGCTGGTGTCAGGAAGGGCATCTGGCCCAAAAATTCTGCTAAAAATACCTCCACCATTGGGCAAGTAACCGGGCATCCCGGATGTACCTGGACAGCGGCTGTTAAACCGGCAACAACAGATAAATAACAGTAAGTCATTTACAGTTCCTTTTGAGTGACAGGTTGTTCAAATATGCTGTGACCTATGAAAAGCATATATCCACCTAAATTACACTGAGAAGCACAATTATTGTGCTTGGCCACTGCATGAATGTATTAAAATCATAAATCCGGCAAGTAGCGTGGTAAGGAACGAGCACAGCAGCAGCTGCTTGCTTTGGATAAAGTTTCGTCTATGTGAAATTCCATTGTAATTCAACGTTGCAAAAAAAAAGGACATTCAATATTGCTTCAGCTTTAGCACTGCCATTTGAAATGTAAGGTAATTTTACAAAAATGTGTGTTTTCAACAACTTTTAGACAAAAGAGAAAATCCATTTTAACGTACATCTAGGTATGGCACGATGCCATAAACGATGACATTGCAGCTAGTAGCCGTGGAATAATTGACAAACCAAAATCAATTCTTAAGCTCATACGTGCATTTAATTGTGCGTTTCATAAGTGGTTATTTCTGGTTTAATCAAATTGTATATTAATTCTACGTTAAGGTAAATAAAATGAAATTGGCTATATCAATAAAAAAACAACACGAACTATCCGGTAAAATGTTTACCAAACGTTATATCTGAATTTAATCGTGACCTCAAATATTTTGCTTGATTTTAAATGTCACATTCGTAAGGAAATGAACTTATAAATCTCATTTTCCTATACAGCCGTAAGCAAAATGTAATGTGTTTCAACTTGGCCGATTAAGTTACACTCATAATCAGAAGCATGTGATGTCATTATAGTTAGAGGTCAAATGAGCCTAAGACTAATGAAATGAGAGACTGTTACATTTACAGTGGCTAATAATGCTGTCGTGAGACTGACCCGCCCGCCCCCCAACATGGAAATGTATACTTTCCACCAGTGGCTCAGGGTCACCAACAGACAATGACTAGCCAATTGTCTGAGTCTGGAGACACGCTGCTCAGCACCTTTGTCTCCACAGTATTTATGCTAGAGCTAGGTAATGTTTCAAGGTATTACATCGATTTCAAGAACAGGATCGCAACTCCAAGAGAGAATCATCAAAATCGCACAGCTCTAATGGTGGACACACTGTACTGGATACTCATTTCACTCAACACAATAGGGGAGTCCCATGCCAAATTCAGAGTTATTGCAATGAACCTAGCCTAGATACTGGCATCATACTGCGGTACACTAAACCAATGGTCTTGAAAAAAAAAAATTTCTTGCGATGTTGTTGATAATAAATGTTCATGCCCGTGACCAAAGTCTCTCGACTAGAGTTTTCA
The DNA here is from genome assembly GCA_036362905.1 of Mordacia mordax. Taxonomy (NCBI): domain Eukaryota; kingdom Metazoa; phylum Chordata; class Hyperoartia; order Petromyzontiformes; family Petromyzontidae; genus Mordacia; species Mordacia mordax. Next base: position 9,199,620 of record JAZEWT010000020.1, on the reverse strand, counting down.
TTGCAGTAAATGAGAATACATTTTAATTTGAACCAGTAAGGCAATCCAGGGCTTGACGCTCGGCGACTCAGTACTGAGTTGTGACCCGTACTTGAAAATCGCTGCACCAAACTACCAATAACTACTAGATTATACGATGTCTGAAACGCAAACAACATGCTGTAAATGAACAAGCACCACGATGCTTGCTCGAGGCTGGATGCACAGCAAGTCCATGAAGCTGGACAGATTCGTTAATCAATGAAAACATGTAATTCAGCATCTTTATGACGTTGATTACCTGGGCCCCTTTTAAATAAGGAACCGCCCACACGTCCCACTTCCGAAAGGCAGAAAACCCCATACAAGCCATACCCAGCGTAACGAGGTTGATGTCTATAAGATTACAACAGGTTTTACCGTATCTGGCGATTATGCAGGTGTTAAGATCTTAACACTTATATATGTATACTGGCAAAAAAAGTACCCATAGAGGTTGATGTCGACGAACCTTGCTAACCCACCCCTCCCCCGTCCTGGCACACACAGAAACATGCGTTAACCTTTTTCAAGTCATTTTCGCATTATCCAATTAAGTGATGCCTCCAACATGGGAGGCGAAACATCGCGAAGGAGAGAGAAGGAAAAACTCGACACGGCTATTCAGACTCAGCTGTGGAGAGCGATTTCCACACACGTCGAGCTGTGAAAACATACATCAGTACACTATCAAATTAGTTCAGTAATCAAAATGTGAATCGGCAGAATTATCTATTGCTTAAATAATCGGACATCCCAGCTCCACAATACTGAGTCAAAAGCTAGCCCTTTTGGATTATGGGCTGGATGGGGGAGTGCTCTCACTGAGCACATATTAAATGCTACCACAGCACAACGATGGAGGAGGGGTCATGTGGTCAGCACCATATCCACCCATCTTTATCTCATTAGCAACATTAATATTGACACACTGTGCCAGTTGCTCACATATGGCCAAGTCTTCGAAAGGATCACATGCGCCTATCTGTTAGTGCGCAATGCTCGGAATGGAAACCAGCGATTATAGTGTAGTGATAAATCCTCTGCCACACTGCTCCATAAAAAAACACAGCGCTGAGTAAACACGTACACATGGACAAATACCAGTTATACAACAGGTACTATATTCTCCAGATTACATGACACTCCTAATATGAGGATGCACCCCCAACTTTGCCATTAAAACAGAGGTCGAAATGAGTTCTGTAAATCCTTGAAAATACAACGATTAAACCAACGACTGTAACAAACAAGTGACGGCCATGGCTGATATAAATACGTATAACAATAGTGTGTAATCGCGGAGCTTTTTTGCATCATGTTATTTAAGGAGTCTACTAAATACGAATTCTGAAATGTGCCCCGAAGCAAAGCATCACAACCAATACAATGTTATTAAAAACATCAGAATAATATTTGCAATAACAAGAGTTAATATATGGCCTGGACACAGAGCACTAAATATATGTGCAAATCGACAATCGGTACTGTCGTTTGGTCAACATAAATCAATGGCCTTTCATTTACCAAATAGAGATGATACATTTCCCTTTTTACAAAGCAAAGCTAGTATAATTTAGGCAAGGCCGAACGTATTACATAGTAATAGGAGGAAGGGCAATGCTGTAGGCTTGCCAAAGTGAGATCTGCTCTTGGGCAGACACAAATAGTCCGCTCCTTGTCAGCAGCGTTAATAGCTTAATGCTCGAAACATTCCACGATTACAAAATAGAAGACAGAGGCACAGAGTCGCAGTGACAGGCACTGTTGCCTCACACCAGGAAGGTCTCCGGTGAGGATGCCTCCGTGTGAAGTTGTCATGTTCTTCCCGTTCCTTGCGTGGGTTTTCTCCAGCTACTCCGGTTTCGCCTCACCTTCCAAAGACATACTGCTGGCTCGGGTAATTGGCCCACTGACTAAAGTGCCCCACGGTGCCACCGCAATGAACTGCCTTCTCACCCTTGGGCATAGCTCTCCTTTTTCAACCTGTGTCCGCCTGGATAGGCTCCAGCTCACTGCGACTCTCGAAGGATTGCGTTGAGCCAAGTTCGTAAGATGAGAGTTGACAAAAATGTAAAGCCTCGTTCAGTAGCTCCACCGTACAACATTAAAACTGTTAACCGCCCTTTGACTATAACTCAGCAATGTAACGGCTGTAATACAAGCGACTACAACGTTATCCGTTTGTACTCTTTGCTGTTAGACATGTCCGACATTTCAATCCATGTGCCTGGTTACAGGCGATAATTGTTGCGAAACATGACATCTCGGTTTCGAATAACAGCGATGAATAATATTTCTTTGCTCATTATCAGTACCCGCTTAATTCTGTACAGAGTCCCAAGTGCGCCAGAGACTATTCTGACAGATGCGAGGCGCACGGCAGGGCTATACCCAAGACGGGCGGCCAAGTGCACAGCAAGGTTACTGGCGGCAGTTTAATCAAGCCAATTAACCTCGGCAGCAAAGCATGACTTTGGGTTGTAGGAAGAAAGCAGAGTACTCGGTGAAAACCCAAAAAAAGTAGCTTCACTTATGTCCGCTTCTCTATGGGCAGTGAACACGATACTCATCAGTGGGCCGTAAGCGCCACCTCGTGGCTTGTGGAGACCAGACACAAGTCCACGATGCCACTATTAAAAAAAAGTTTTTGTTGCTGATTTGCTGCTCTTATGTCGTTGTTGAGACATGCCATTCTCTCCGCTGCCGTGTGCAGCGCTTTGTGATCCTCGGGTGAAAAGCGCTATAGAAGTGCAATTATCATTATTATTCAAACCAAGCTTCACGGACACTGGTGGCCACAAATGACACAAAATAACATTTACATGCCAAGGATGCAATGTACAAAAGTAGCTTCACCGCACAAGTGTGTAAATACGAGCGACCTTCACCGTATCGGTTAACCATCGCTATTACACACCCGTGCACCACACACACACACGGGCTTCGCCGTTCTTGCGACTCATCCGTGTGTTTTCCTCCGATTCACAACTCGTCACGACGACAGTCATCAGCGCGCCCGGTGCCGACTCGCAAAGAGTGGCAACGCGACGGCCCGCGTCTCCGCCACTTCACAGCGATTTCAAGAACAGGATCGCAACTCCAAGAGAGAATCATCAAAATCGCACAGCTCTAATGGTGGACACACTGTACTGGATACTCATTTCACTCAACACA
>JAZEWT010000020.1:9172631-9194765 GCA_036362905.1 Mordacia mordax | reverse complement strand
AATAACTTATTTGTCCTTCTATAATTAGTTGCTTCTTTTCATCTTTCAGTTGGGCTGCCCTGGTCTTGTTGGCGTTCCGTTCTCTCCACAGCTCGGATTTGTATAACAAAAAAACCTCTCCAAAAAAACGTTGTTGCTGATTTGCCGTTCTTGTCTCGTTGTTGATGTGCCGTTCTCTCGGCAGCTCTGTGTAGCGCTTTGTGGCCCTTGGGTGATGAGCGCTCTAGAAATGCTATTATTGTTGTACAATACATGTTAAATGAAACCATTTCCCAAAAAATATATTATATTCACTGATAATTTTGCATTCTAAATTTATAGTTAGAAGTCTGATCATATTTTGCTTGGTGTTCTGCAACGATGTGTATATTTAAAAAACAAACAAAAGAAAATATTATTGCTGCTGATTTTCCGTTCTGGTGCCATTGTTGTTGACGCGCCGTTCTCTCCGCAGCTCTGAGACGCATTGTGACCCTCGGGTGAAAAGCGCTGTATAAATGCAATTAATAATATTATTATTTGAAAGCCTTCATCAGCTTACTTGAAAGCCTTCTGATGCTCCAAGGCCTTGGTTTATATGTTGATGAATTATTAGTTTGGTGATCTTTAGGGGGAAAAAAATACGCTCTCTTCAAATGTGGAAAATCGGCTGGGAGAATGTGCTTTAATTGTTTTTTGGGTGTGCATGTGGCCCAAAATAGTACGCACAATTGTTAATAAAGGATGTTATTGGTAGTTCTGTGCAGTACTTTGTGACCCTCGGGTGAAAATCGCTCTGGAAGTGCAATTATTATTATTATGGATTTTGAGCCAAGAACCCCATGGGAAGGAGAGAATAAAACCCCAAGCGATTATCTAACAAAATATTGGCTTCAACAGTAACACTGATAAGACTAGGGTGTGAAAACTCGGAATGGAAAATCGATTGGCTTATGGATGGGAGAGTGAGCACTGATATAAGCAGAAAGATGTACACTCTTAAAAAATGCAATCATCTTCTGCAGCAAAATGCTCTGCATCATTAAATCATTCTGTTCACGGAATGGCTGGTCTCAAGACAACGGCGTCTTGCCTAAGGGAAAATGCTCAGCCGATTTAGACTACATACGCACCTTGCAATGTGCTATCACAAAAAGGAAGGTGAAAGTTGTGACCTCTGGAATGTGTTCAATTCCTTGTCTAATTACTATGAAGTATTGTACTTCAAAAAGTCAGTGTTGTTTTGCCTAGATGGGCATTGAAGTGGCCCGGCGATGGACTGGCGTCCCGTCGTCGGGTGTATTCCTGCCTTACGCCCTGTGTTTTCGGGATAGGCTCCGGCTCACCGTGACCCTATACAGGATTAAGCGGTTTCAGATAATGAGATGAGATGAGGGCATTGAAGTGGTGTTCACCTTGGAATTAGCGCCCCGACTCAGTGGTAGGAGTTCGACATTCCTATGGCAGGGGTGAGTTTATCTATAGGAAATACGATTGACTTACCCATAGTGATACCGTCCTTATCTGAATGATGGTTGAATTCACCTTAACCAGGATCTGAACTTTTAACCTATGAGTCAAATGATCGAAGAGTACCACCACCGAGTCTTCATGACAAATCACAGGAATAACCTTATACAGTACTTTAGCAACATGGCATTCCGACACAAACTATATGAGCAATCAATATCAATAGGGAGACTGTTGAAATATGTACCGATATAGTAACGGCTACACATGCTTATGAGCCAAAATGCCATGGCGCAATGCATTGTAGAAGCATTTCTGCATGAAGCAACAACACCATCCTGCCTCAACCGTTGTGGAAACTGAAATACAGTCCTCGGCTCACAATCATAAGGAGAGGCACGGTGGCACAGCGAACAGCAGTGCCGCATCGTAGCGAGCCCTCGGGTTCAACTCCGGGCTCTGATACCTTCATGTCTCGAGTTTGTTCTCCCTGTGTCCATTTGGGTTTTTTTTCCCAAGTACTTCGGTTTCCTCCCAACAGTCCAAATATATGCTGCCTAGGTTAACTGTTCTGACTAAATTGGCACTCGTACTCTGAGATGTCTTCACTTGCTTACCGTTCCCCGCGAGAAAACTGTTAAAAAGAGTAACATAACTCGATAGTCCCCTGCAGCTAAAATAAAAACATAGGTCGTGAGTTCAAATTCTGATTAGAGATAAAACGTAGTGATCTTGATAGCGTGATGTACACAAATATGTCGAAATGACAATGGTGCTGTGAGCAGAATGGCCCCTGCCACAGAGATATGGAATTTCCACCGCTAAGGGCTTCCAAATAAGTTGAACACTGCCCAATGCACGGGACGGCACGGTGGCCTAGTGGGTAGCGCTGTCGCCTCACAGCAAGAAGGTCCCGGATTTTAATCTCGGCTCGAGTGCCTTTCTGTGTGGAGTTTGCGAGTTCTCTCCCCGTGTCCGCGTGTTTTCGCTGAGCACTCCGGTTTCCTCCCACAGTTCAAAAAACATGCTGCCTCATAGGTTAGTTGGCTCGCAGACTAAAATTGCCCTCAGTGCCCGGTGATGGACTGGCATCCCATCGTGAGTATATCCCTCCCTTGCGCCCTGTGTCTGCCGGGATCGGCTCTGGGTCACCGCGACCCTGTACAGTATTAAGCGGTTCTGACAATGAGATAAGATGAGACTGCCCAACACTCTATGGAACGTGGAGACACTTTTATTTACCCTTCGGCTACGAAAACCAGTTTCACTGGAGCACTCATATGCATACACACACAAACTCAAACATCTTAAAAATGTTCTTGTATTTTTCCTATGAACAATATCCGACTATACATACTGCTTTTACCGCAAGTACATTTTTACTTTTATCAAACACACCTTTGAACAGCATTAAATGTCGTACACTTTAATTTGTATTGAAACTGTTAATCCAATCAATGCTGGCAGTTCAAACCCACAATTGTAACCAAACGTCTCCCTAGAAATGTTTCGTATCAACTTCGAATTCCCATTCCACTACAATGGCAACTTTGTATTTCTGCCCCAAGTTTACTCAGTTGAAAATAAACGTTATCTTTAGGTTGAGTGAAATACGAACATGCTCTGCAATGACATCACATGATGCCGCCACTGTATTCAAATCGCACCGTTGAAAGTGTTTTGAGTCATAAATCACTGCCGAATGTACCAACATTGGCAAATGCAAGCCGAAGCTATCGAGCATTTCAGACTGAATGAGAAATTCTCTAAAAATATGATCTTTCGCAACAGCTGTGCTGAGTGTTCCTCCTCTCTCCGCTGGAAACATTTGGACACATCGCGAAGGTGGAGCACTTGACATGGCTATACCGAAAGAGCAACTCTTGAGAACAATGCTCATACATTGAGCAGTGAAAGCCTACAGTAATACATTACAGATCGTATCCAATAATCAATCATCAGTCGTCATGTATCCATCAGCATTAACATTTCCATCGTAAGTACTCTTGACCACCAGTTCAGGCTTCAGAGCAGACCACCACCTTATTAGGATTGCTGTGCTATTCTGTCTCTCATTAAAAATCCTAGCAGGAATTTTTCTATGCATCTTTGGTTATGTTTCAGCTCTTATTTCATGTTCTTTTACAGGGTCAATGTTTTGGACAAATGTGCCATACCAGCGAATGGGCAATGATCACTAGTTACGTATTTTTAAATAATCACAATGGTTTGTTGCTTTTAATGATATTTGGTATTCCAAAATAACTAAAGCCTGCTGCTTTTGCTTGCCCATTAATTTCACAAGGTTGATATCACTGTCCTCAGTAATTCCCATGCATTCGGAAAAAACGTGTTGCAAATAACTTTCGTTTGGCTCAAATTTACATTTTTCAATAAGTTCAAGAATGCACGCGTCCTGCACACGTGTATTCATTTGTTGCTGTGTTGCCCAGCAGGAAGTGCAATGTGAATGAATGTGTGAAAAAAATATTCAAACAACAAAATAGCATGCATGTACAAATAACCTGACAAAGAACGTTCATCAATACAGCACTGAATATACCATTGCTGGAATTCAAAACTCTCAATCGTTATTTTTTTAGTTCATTGACACCAATATCATCCGTGAAATCTACAAAAGCAAACAATTATACAATAGAATGTTCAAATATACAATGTATCATTTGACTTTTGACTCACCTAATGTAATTAATGGCTCAAAGGTTTTGAGAACGGGATGTTGAAAAGTAATCTCAGGCACATCCTTATATCGCTACTCTTAAATGAAATTACTGATACCATCGGGGCATACATTGCATGATTATCTTACCCTTAGCACAAATTTGGCAGGCAGTGCTGCGGTTAATGTTCACACCACTTGAAAACTTTTTAAGCTTTGACTTAGCTCGCTAAGAAAAACAACACAATATAAGCTTCTTGGATTGATTAAAATAAGTACCACTGTATGGGACTTCAACTGGTTTTGTCATACGATGCAACTCACAGCCTGCCATAGGAATGTGGAATGACCACCACTGCATATCGGATGTACACATAAGAGATGAACCTTTACCCATGGTTACTGATATCCCACAAAGTGGTACGCAATTTATTCACTCCAGAGGGATGAAGCGCTAAGACACTTCCCGGCTGGGATATGAATTCATGAGACGCGTGCTCTATTACACAGCATTACCCGATCCGATATTACAGTACAGCGAGAAATTGATATTACTCTCCAAACTCTTGACTCGGATATACAAGCATAATTTTTAAAGGTGTGAACACAGTCTGTCAAACGTTCTTCAAGCACAAATCAACTTTGTGTCAACGTGCCAATCTCTTTGAGATTTCCTAAAAAAGAAAACCTAACTATTGTGTGCAGTGTCTAAACTCTAAAATATTGCCTACTTCGACACCATTATTGCAGTGAGCTGCTCTATGTGTACCCATCACGGAGCGGTAGAGAGGAATACGAAACGTTGCCACCACTACAAACGCCTCGCTTCACCCGCAGGAGCGGTACAAGGTACATCACGCGGTAAGTATACATTGTCACACATGCAGCATGCAAAGGCTACGTTAGTACTTGGTGGGTTACTCTGTGTTATCAGAAAACCTGCCGTCAATTATTTACATGGCAATCATTTATCCCTTTAGCAAAATAGCCACAAACTAACATTTATAAAGTGCCACGTACGGCATGTCTGCACTTTAGTGGGCTGTACACCAGTGCAAATGTAGAGTACCACACCAGAGCCCTTACCTTGATTTGAAAGCACTGGACTAACATACACAAACAGGGTTTCAAGACAAACAAACGAGGCGCGCTGTGTGTAAAAGTGTGTGAGCATTGAGAGCTGGAACAATGACTAACAAGGGGAACAAAGTTTTGTTCAACCATACTATATGGCAGATGCTTTTCGCTCGAGACCTCACAAGCATTGCCTCACAACCCTGACCCAAGTGGAGAAATTAAACATATATATGGCAGAGATCAGTCTGTTCACCAGAAAACCATTGACGACGTCTCACAAAGTGACACGGTACTTATTCGATCCCAAATTGATGATAGGCTGAGTCAATGCCCAGTTAGGATTTAAAGTCCCAACATTTCATTCGATGTGCACAGGCAGAATTGCATTAGATTCACACTCAGGAAACGGATTTTTGCCGTTAGTTGTGTAACTGTTAAACAAGACAATGAAACTTAGAAACTCAAACGACGTGATGATTACTCTACTACCAATTTATTGTTCATTATCTGCTGATGGTAATGGATTAAAAAGTTGGAATTGAATTATAACAGTTTTGGAGGCAGAGCTGTTTATATAAATCGTGTCGTGTAAATCGCGTAGTGTCAGTCATGGGGGCTGTTTTACCATACTTCACCACACCGGTCACTGCGACTTTGTGAACGGCGAATCCACGATTGCTTCAGGCATCACTCACCATAGACGTGGGCCATCGCCAGGAATCTAACTCAGGTTGCCAAGATTATAACACAGTCCGCAAACCGCCACCTACACCCAACATTCGAGTAATATCGTTACGTCAGATAAAACTCCACATTTGTTGGTGTTTAAAAAATAAGACGTAGCTAAAAATACCACTCAAACTTACACACAGCTTTAAATTCAGTGATGGGATTAAATAAACCTTGCAGTGTCGAACGTTAACATGTGAGGTCTGAATTCCTTACACTTCAGGACTCGTAAAAATAAAAGCTTGCTGCTTTTAAATTTTTGCAAGAAAACGTAAGCAAGTGTGTGCAATTTAACATCGTAATGGTTAGGTGAAAAAAACCCATTCTAACCAATATACTCGACCATTGGTGGCTGGTGGCTAAATATATTGCTGAGGCACAACAGCCTGTGAGGGGGTATGGCGGAGAGGGGGAAGGTGGTGGTGGTGGTGGTGTAGTTAATAATCTATATAATGAGCAGTTCTATCTTGTTAAGGGGTTTTTATGTTCACTTGCTTAACGAGCGGGGGCCGTTGCCACCAGCCCCCAATGCCGAATATCTACATCACACTCACGGCTCATCGCCGTGGCAGAGGGCATGTAAACGGCATTACCGAGTTTTATTTTTAAATATTACGCAAGGTATGTTTCTCCACCCAACCACTCCCCATATTCTTTGCCTCCTTAAAAAGAGAAAACAAATGAGAATGTTTGTGGATAAAGGTCTGTGTTCGCAACACAAGCATGCACTGGACGTCACGTTCCTTCCCCCGAGCGTTTGGTTTGTGTACACACTGAAACATCCGGACAGTTCCGTGTCATCATTTAGACGGCGCGGTGTCGCAGTGCGGAGCTCCGCTGCCTCGCAGCAAGAAGGTCCCGCGTTCGGTTCCCAGCTCGGGTGCCTGTGTCGAATATGCGTGGTCTCCCCGTGTCCGCCGGGTATTCCGGTTTCCTCCCACCGTCCACGTCCATAGATACGCTACTGCCTAGGTTGTCCTGATGAGTGAATTGAAACCCAATGACCTTGCGCATGGCACGTCACCGCAAACAGCCTGCGAGCTGGACGGTGCGTTCTGTTAGGGTTGCTACCCGGTGTTATTGACCTTGACTCCTCGATGCCGGTCAGAGTGAAATGTTTGTCGCCCGTGCAAGCCTGTGTGCTAGCACAGGATCGATTGCTCCCAAAAGCTGTTCGTACGGCATAGCCGTCTCGAGTGCTCATCTTCTCTCCTTCGCGACGTTTCTCCTCCCAAAGTTGGAGGCGTTATTGTTAGGGTCCTGATTATTAGGAGTCTCATCATGCCGCCAATAATGGGAGGCGAAAGAGCAATTCAGATATGTGGAACCGTGAGACCCACACGTAATTACAGCGGTGGCTATCCCGAAAGAGCAGCTTTTGGACGCAATCATACATCGAGCCGTGAAAACCTACTACATAGCGTAGGACCACCAATTTTTGTGTCACGTTTTAAGAAAATGTCTGTCTGCTTGCCCATCCACTCTTAACGACCTTCACTGCAAAAGCAGATGCGATCAAATTTACTTAACATAAATCTACAAATCAAATGGATGAAAACCCACGATGTTATTTATTAGCATGTTAATGCGATTTGCAGGACTAATCCTATCACAAATAGTATCATGTTTACTCCGTGCCAATAATCCGGGAAGGTGGTGCTGTGGCGGAGTGCTCAATTCACATTGCAATCCTGGTTTAGCTTTGATTCAGTCAACTTTTCCGCTGGGTTCAATACATTAATCATCCCTCGGTGGGAATCCAACGGTGGTTATCCTTTGCTGTAACTCACCCTTGCCATAGGAATGAGGAAATTCCACCACTTGCTCTAGGCCACCAAGGGAGGCAATTATCAATGCCCCTTGAAGCATAGACAGACTTAATTAAAGCCACATAGCACACTGACAAATAGAAAAATGCATTTAATATTTAAAAACACACATTTCACGGAATGTGCTCCATGTGTTGTCAAAAGCCAATTATGCACGGATTGGATCGACTTTTGGATTTTTTCTCACTAAATATCGGTAGCAATTGCCTTCCTTCCACACGCTGAAGTTTGTAGCTGTTCTAAATTATCACAATTTTACATGCTCATTTGAGAATCGCAAAATCACATGCGTACGCTTAAACGTATCTCATTGTGCATGTTCCCTGATTGCACAGCTTCTTGAGACGTGGTCGCAATGAGAAGCTTCACAAATCCAATTTACATTGCATTTTGTATTTGATTGCGAATACTGCATTGAAGACATTGAATAGCAGCATCTTTATTGGCGTAATAATAATAATAGTCGACTGGAATAATCGTGGCACCAAACGGTAACACCTATCTGAACCTCCAAAAAAGTGTACCTTTAGCAGAGTTTTCAACAAATATCATTTCGCACGTCTCCATACAAAGTGCCTAACGAAATAACAATGCAGAAACGCGGTGGTGGTTTAGAAGACGCGACCTCTCACCCTGCGCTTGCAGGGTGTGCGCTCCGCGCGCTGCAACACTACGAAGTTACATCAACAAGAGGACCAGCTTCCTCACCATTTTGAGCCTGCCACAGCCAATCCACTAAGCGACATTCAGAATGAGACTGCTTGACGTGACTTAAGCAGCCAATAATTGTTACAAAAGTACAGGGACAAATCGTCTGAAGCTGTTCAGCCCGGCTGCCTTTGATTCGGAACGCAGACACAGTGGACACGCGTGTCTCGATTGGCAAGCCGGCTGACGCAAATGTTTATGCCACAGTCAGAAGCCCTTGTGACAAGACGTCTTGGGTTTCAGGGTGAACACTGACGTTACTTAAAATGAGCAGTTGAAGAGCGGGTCACGAGCGTCCAACAAAAACGAGCGTTTTCACTTCGATCAGCAACAGATGAAACAAAAAGAAACAGAGGACGAGATCCCCCATACAGCCTTTAACAGACATGACCATTAGCGAAACCCAGCACCGGCACAACACGGCAGTTGGGAGACGAGCAACCACCTTTGTCTCCCTAGCGGCGATGTTGAACACATGAGTGAACGCAGGGGAGCCCCAGGGCTGGTTTCGATAATCGTCACTGGCGTTGACCATGAGTGAGAAATGAACTCGAGTCACCTGGTTTGTAGCGCAACGCACGGCACATTGTTAACAGTTGCGAACGCAATCAAACACGAACATGAACCATTGTTTCTCTGCACTCAGCACGGTCCTAGACAAAAGACTTAGGCTACATAGACACGATGTTCCCTCTGGGCCAATCGCAAAACCTGGAAAATTACCATTGAACCGATTGTCGACGTGACGTTTGTGTCACGGATTAAAGTGCGTTAACACAACGAAGCCACTCAGCAGCATCTGCTCCGCGGCTGGATTCGGCAATTTAAACGAGGACACGTGTGTGCGCACAGCCTGCTACAATTGCCATGTTCATATCACGACCACTTCATGGCAAATGGCGATTGTTGTTGTACCACTACGGAGACAAAGGCAGCTGGTTGTGGTGCTGGCAACTCACCCCCTCCTGTGCTGTGGTGACCTTTACAGGTGCTCTCTAATAGCATTTGCCCCATTCTTCTGCCAAAGGCTTTGTGGGAGACTTTTTACTTTGTTTGCATGCGTAGCTTTACACACCGAGCTTTGCGCCAACAATCTGGACTAACTTCCTTCTTGTGCACAACAAGTGGTGCTTTTCCTAGAGTGGCCCTTGGGTCAAGTCATTCTTACATTGAGAAATGGTACAGCTTGTGTGAACATCACGACTGGGGATAGACAGGTGGAGTGGCATGGTGCTGGCCACACTACCCCTCTGCGTCTTAAGCGGCGTTCACTAAAGACGCTTATACCCTTACAGTATATAAGGCTAAACAGGGCATCTCGTCCGAGTGTGTGTGTCTGTGTGTGTGGACGTGTGTATGCATGAGTGTGCTGCATGGCCAACAAGGTCGGTGGTGGGGAAGGTCTTAGGATGGCGACAGTACGGCAACGCGACGTTGCACCGAAGCTACGCGTGCTTCACCGCGGCGCTGACGACTTCACTGCCTCCTCATAGGGAGGTGGCGGAGCCAGCGGCGTTGGGTACGGCGTATGCGGATACTGCTGCTGCTGCTGCTGTTGCACCGACAGCTCTCCCGGCTGAGTCTGGGGGCCGAGGCCTTGGCCGCCGTACGGCTGCGGCTGCATGTGGCACGCGAGCGGGTGCTGCGGGGGCTGGTAGACGGGCGGCGGGTATCCCGGCTCGTAGAGCGGCACACTCGACGGCTGCGGCGGGTACGGGTACACGACCGGCACCTGCCCGCCGGGGAACGGGCCCTGGTCCGTGTAGAAGTACATCCCCGATGGCAGCGTGTCTGCGGCGGCACAGCACGTGGCATAGGGGTTAAAGGCCACCCGCTCGGTCACGTCTCCCGACCTCGGGCTTGACTCGGGCTCAAGTGAGCAGGCCACAGGTGACAGTAAGACGAGTAATTACAATTTATAATGCATCGCGCATGTTTGTTTCAGGTCGAAGGTGTTTATTTGAAAAGAAAACGATTCGGAGGCAGTAGCAAGTAGCCTACGCATTCTGTACAGGGCAGGTGGCAAGGGGGTTTGTGGCATGACTGTACCGGTAAGACATTTAAGTTATTTTAAATTCGTCGTCTATGTGTGAGCACGGCCTGAGCAATGCTCAGGATTTGTATGAGCTGAGCCTGGGTGAGGTCATGGCTGAGCCGCTCGCGTGTCTTCGATAACAAATGAGCAGATTTATCCAGAGCTGAGCCTGATTTAGAGGCCGATCCAAAGCAGACCCGTGGAATACGAGCCAAACGGCGTCCTGATGACGGGGGGAGGTAATCTCCAGTGAACCGTTGCTACCCATTTAAATGCTGTAAGACTGATTGCTAACACACCAGTGTGCTGATGCAGAACTTAGTCTGGCACATTTTATTCATGCAATACTTGAATTAATCCACTGTGTAAAGCAGATAAGGTATTTTGGTGAATGTTTCTTTTCAGATGACCTAACCCAAAATAAACGAGATATGGGTTAAATGTGTTTGAGACTGTGCTGAAGTTCAAGCTATTTAGAGCTGCCACAAGAGCTTAATTAATTTAATTGGCCATGTTGAATAAATGTTCAAAACATCTTGTATTCGCAATGTGCCCCATCGTGGGCGAAGGAGATCTTTACACATTTTTAACAAGATCTGTACTAAAATAATTGCTAAGATAATACGTATAGAGCCCATTCCCAATCCACTACGAGAAAAACAACAAAACGTTTTATTGTTGTGCCATTCATGTTGTTGTTGTTGACACGCCGTTCCCTCCGCAGCTCTGTGCAGCGCCTTGTGACCCTCGAGGGAAAGGCGTTCTAGAAGTGCAATTATTATTATTATTATGATGATGGCCTCCCCACATCATACAGGCTAAGAAGGTTGTTGGACCATACTTCACCGTACTGCTCAGTATTGACTCCTTAAAACAGGGAGCATAGATTCGGAGGTGAAGGAGCAAACCACGACAATTAATACTGAAGCACTGCCCTCTGCTGCCCACCAATCAGATTCGCGCTACAATGCTGCCTCGGAGGGTTGCCTCTTATCTGTGCAAACGGTTGCACAATGTGGCAGAAGGAGGCGATGTCGAGGGAGCGGTGGCCACTACAGCGTCGGTGGCCCTGTAACCTTCTGACCCTCACCTACAGCAGGGGGCTGTGAGCGGTGGGAGGCCAGGGCGGCACAACTCACTGTGGAACCTCCTGCCCCTTGGCCCGTTGGCGTGCGCGGTGTAGGTGACGGTGAGCGGGGGCTGGCTGGCGATCTCGCGCGGCCCCAGGTACCTCCTGCGCAGCCACAGCCCCGAGCCGCAGCAGAAGAGAATCCCGAACAGGAGGCAGAACCTGCGACGCACGCAGTCGCAGCGACAACGACATGGATCCTGCAGAAGTCAACACAGACTTAGGAGGCAAGTGCTCCAACCGGGTTCCTTGAAAGGTGGGCACAGTACACAAGGGCGTGGTGAGCCCAGTACCACGCCTGGCCACCTTTGTCTCCCCAATGCTGATGTTTACACAGAGTATGGGTACTCCCGTTTCCTTCCACCGTCCAAAGACACGTTGCTGCCCAGGTTAATTGGCCTGCTGAGCAAATTGCCATAAAAAGTGTGCTCTATGATGTTATGATGTACTTGCGTCACAGCTGGGTGGCGCGGTGGCCCAGTGGTTAGCGCTGACGCCTCACAGCAAGAAGGTCCCGGGTTCGAATCTCTCGGCTCGGGTGCCTTTCTGTGTGGAGTTTGCATGCTCTCCCCGTGTCTGCGTGGGTTTTCGCCGGGTACTCCGGTTTCCTCCCACAGTTCAAAAGCATGCTCCTGGATAGGTTGATTGGCTCGCAGACTAAAATTGTCCCGCAATGCCCGGCGATGGACTGGCGTCCCGTCGTCGGTGTATTCCTGCCTTACGCCCTGTGTTTCCGGGATAGGCTCCGGCTCACCGTGACCCTACATAGGATTAAGCGGTTTCAGATAATGAGATGAGATGCGTCACAGCTTGGGTATCCCCCAGCTTAGCGCTCCCTGTCGGCTGAGATAGGCGTTGGCCCCTCCGTGACCCTGTACAGGATTAAGCTGGTATTGATAATGAATGAATGAACAGGTACCCAATTAAAGACAAGTCAACATAAGGGAGACCCAGGACTGGTGCAGGTAATCACTGCTGATGTAAGCCACCGCTGGCACTCAAAGTTGGTGTCGCCAGGTTCGTGGTGCGGTGTGCTAACCACTACGTGACTGTGCTGCATAAGTTGACAGTACACACACGTAGACACTGAGCCCCATCAAACCACCTGGCAACCACCATCAACATCAGCAGCAACATTTCACATCTAAAGTCAAATGATCATGGGATGGTGCTCAACTCCCCTTTCTCAATCGATCTAAGAAATGCTGCTATCATTTTATTGCGTTAAATAAATGCATTTCCATTGAATAGCCATACATTTTCAGAATTAAGATTTCAGAGTTAATCGTATGTGCATGCGGTATTGCACAGGGCCTTGAGATGAGCAGCTGTGAGACTTGATGCTTGTTAATAGTTAATGTTAGTTACTGAGTGAGTCAGCCATTCATAGCGCTCATACATTGATAATTAAGGCATTGCCATGGTTGAGCCGTACTTCTGGTCTGGGAAATCTAAACCGGTGCAAGGTCAAGGCAGCGGGGCAGAAGCCTCAATGTCAGTCGTTGGCACTTGTTCAGTCTACCCGGGGACTGAGCGTGCCACTGGCGTTTCAAATGCAAAGCGGTCTCGCGGATTACAGTTTTCGCTGACGTGACCGCACGCGTGCCGTCACGACCCCGGCATAGAGACGTGACACCAGTGAGCAGAAGTCAAGTATAATTTCACCTGCAGCTGCTCCATGCGACTCGACGTGCGTACGGCGTATGGACCACGGGGATTGTCACGGCGGCTTCGGCAACACTGCCGGAGCGGTGGCGAAACGTCTCCGCACCGCCTCTACCGCCGCGCAGCGCCGCGTTAACAGACTGAGCAGCGTTAAACGGCTGTTAATTATACGCGAGGGGGTAAAAAACCCAGCGCGGGGAAAAGAATTAGGAGTGCGCTGGCAGTGGTGCACAATGACAGATTTAAGAGACTCATTATCGCTGCCTTATAATGGGCCAAATGCGTTATTATCGGAGTCTGCAAGCGACTGTCCTTGAAGAAATATTACAATAATTGGAAAATAGTAATAACAGTATGGCAAGGGGCAAGGCAGCTACACGGGGTGGTTTTGAAATTTTTCTTCTAAGATAAATCTACATTTATAATTAGGTTACCTAATTTTAGCTCTTTGAGCCTTTACAATTTATACCTAATTCCAAGAATCCTAAATGTCTTTGTTAAAAACAGACCATAACAAACCACGCCTCTAAAAATGCACACTTGGAAATGGATGAAAACCTGCATTTCCCTGGCGCTACAGATAAAATGCAATATAGGTAATTGCTTGTAACAAAATATGGCTCATTCCCAATTGAATTCTGAAGACAACTTTATAGGATTCAGCTACTGGCAACCAGGTAAGCAATGTGTCTTGCAGTGGCAGTACACACTTTGAGCCCAGGCAGTGGCACTGCCCTCCTGGCTATAGTTTCCACATAATCAGCGCTAAGCGAAAACTATACGTGCATTTTATGGCTTTGCAACTTACAGGCTATTGTTAATCAGTCTTTATATATTTATTCCGGTTTCGGGATTTATCTCATGTTCGTATTATTCCCTGCTTTACGCTTTCTTGTAACATATATGTTGCTTATTTCGTTATGCAATCTCAATGGTTTTCATACTGGTGAAAACATTTTCACAACTTGTGATTAAATGCTGTACTAACGTTGGCTTAAGAGAGCTGAGATGACTGTATCGGTTGCCTTGGTATGGAATGCCTTTTCATAGCCTACAAAAAACCATGCGTGCGATCAACCAGGACATGGTTCACAGCCGTCGAAGCTGGTGGTCGATCCTGATGACAGAATGGCAGCCTAAGGAGGGATCACAAAGAAGGGTATACGACCGACGAGTGAGACGTATGCATCACCTAAATCGTGGGAAAGATGGAAACAACTTGGGAAGACGGCAGTGGATGGAACATGGCTAACGACGATAACAAATATGGCATGTGTTCTTCAGGGCAATAGAACCACACTCCAATCTCATGCCGTAACCAGGAAATCTCACTTTGTACACACACCGGCAGTTGTATTCACATAATTTGAACACCGGCTGGGGGGTGCTATATGATCTCAATATGTATGCTGCTCCCACAGCACGTGCCAACGTAACAGACAGAACAGCAGATGATCGCCAACTCATTGCGTCCTTTCACACTGCTCGTAAATGATTTAGCGGTAACACGCTGACTGTGTGTCCAACAACGCAATGCCAAACAATGCAACAACACGTTATTAAAAATGTACCGTCTCACTGTGCTCAGTGCGATGGAATTAAACACAACTACCGTCCATTATTGTCTGCTCACATCTCCACGAGAGAGGTGAACTGTAGCTACCGCTTAATTAATAATGATAAATGTAATTTCGGACGCGCGCATATTTGTTCAATGTCAAAAGTATTCGAAGGTGGAATGACTCATGGACACGAGGAAGCCACAGGCAGGCGAGGTGAAGACAGCCACACGGTTAGCTGATGCTAAGAGTTGTCAGACACTGTGCCCTGTATATCATGATGTTATTAGCCAATAAATAATGAGTGTATGATGTAGGTTTTCACGGCTCGATGCATGATGACTGCTTCGAAAAGCTGCTCTCTCGGGACAGCCGCGTCGATCGCTTCCTCTCTCCACCTCGGGACGTTTCGCCTCGCACGTTAGAGGCATCCTCAGGCGCAGTGTGCCTGAGGATGCTGAAGGTGAGAGAACGACTCAAGAGGCATGGGAAAACCGCAGGCATGCGGAGGGGGGAAGGCGGCCATGCAGTCGGCCGACGCCAACATTTGCCAGACACAGGAATAAAAGAGTCTCGCGTAGGGATTTCTATTGGTGTACGGCGTACACCAAATATGGTAAAAATAATACGGAGCGGTTCTTTTGTAATGCCCCTCTTTCACGACTCCACACCACCATTTAGTTATCCACATTATTCTCCAATTGTGTTACAATGAGGTTGTTTCTATGAGTCAACTAAAAAGTGGCTTCAATGTTAACAACTTAGACGCAGCTCTAATGAGCGAGACCCACTCACTGAAAAGCAGTAATGTACAAATCTGTGTTTTAAATTGCTTTTTCTGGTGACTCGATGTTTGACGAAACATTACAGAGTTGAGGGATAAACAAATTACTTTCAACTCGAATTAGTGAGCTGGGTTGATGACAGTGAAATCTCTCTCCTCTTGTGACCGTTTCATCCCTCAGCAGTTATTTACAGGGTCAAGGTCTCATCCAAACACACCAATTACCCGCAGACGCTTGTTCCCCTGATCCATGTAATTGTGGATAACAACAGGCAATTCAACGCGGTCATCATGAAGTGTCTTAAAATAAGATAAAAATATATGCATAATGTCAGAAAATGTATAATGCACAATGCTTTGGGAAATCCACCTTATTAATGTCTGCTGCAGAAGGGCCATTGCCTGCAATAGCACCTATTATACAGTGTGTATATTTTTAAAGCAGTGTTATTGCCAAAACTGTTTGGCATGATTGTGCAAGTGTGCTGCTGCAAGCGCAGCATCACCAAAACAATTTGTTTAGTTTTGTCAATAACCAGTTGTGGAGAGTGGTCTGTATGGCTCACAACTCCAATTACTGAAAAAAATGCCTCTCTACGATGACGTCGCCGATGGCAAAATGTCAGCTGTTTCGTCAATGACGCGAGCCTCTCTTCACAATAAGGCAATCGCGGCGAGCTCATCGGATCCATATAGCGCGTCGTTGCCCGAACGCAGGTGGCAGGAATGCACGCCGGCATGAAGGGCAACTGCAAATTGCACAGAAACTGTGGGAGCGGCCACTTTGTGAGCCACTTTCAGGCTTTCCGTGCGGCTGTGAAAATGGCTCACAAAGAGCTCCGTGTGAGATCCGTTCACTTCGGTGGGATTAGAATGCGATAACGCGTCAGCGGGAGCCACGCTGGCATGGGCCATCCCGCTGTTTTGGGAACGCCAGGATGAGTCATCTGGCGCGTGTCTTCCCTTACCAGAAATACCAGATGCGATAGAGAGAAATCACACGAACGCAACACTTCTTCCCACAGCAATCTTCATAGGGGAGGCACCTGCAGGGAGTTGGGAGTGAGGATGCAAAAAGTAAACAGAATAGAACATTAATGGACAAACACTCTAACAAATACAGTATAGGTATTGCAGAAGCAATGTCAGGCTCCGTGGTCCCAAGCTCAAGCACCTGTCTTGACAATGGGAAGGTTGGCTGTCTGTTCACATGGCGAGCAGGTGTCCATGCAGCCCATCATCTCAGTCTTGGACTAAAATCAGTGTCACGGTGACAAGTGAACTGTGGTGAGAACAGCACTGTATCCCAATGTTTGCTTTAACAGGGAGACATCGATTAGGCAGAGGTAATTCCTGCACTATACTATAGTTTACGTTTCACAGCTGCCGCAAAAAAAGATGTTGTAACATATAGTTCATATTAAAAAGTGGCTGAGGTGTGTCTTTTTTTAATAATCCAGAAATATTTCACTTTGAAGAAGATAAAAAAAAACTCCAGCATAAATGGGAAATGTTAAATAGCAGCATGTTCGAAATAACATTCAGAGCGTGTAGTCACTACCTAGTGCAGAGGATTGGGACTTGAGCCCAAGATCAGAGGATCCTGGCTCAGTGACCACATAATTGAGCCCATGAGCCATCTTATCACAGTCTGAAACTAACTTTGAAGGCAGAACATAGCTATGTGTTCCTCCAGCTTTATATCTGCCACAGATTTCTATGACCCCGAGTCAAAATCAATATTATTTCTCAGAACGTGGGGGATTAATTAGAGTCCTGTGAGCCAGTTTCCCCCAGATTTCTCGGTAATCGCCATAGTATTAGCTGATCATTGTATAGTAATAAGGAATACGACTAGAAACTATGCGTATAAAACCACAAGTGGCATGACTACCTGAGCACTAATATGAATCAAGTCTGCTTCTATTTGAGCTCAAAATGGTATTAAGTTATCATTTTGTGTGCAGTTAAGAGTAAACAGCAGTAACATATTCGTTTTAGAAGTTCTTTTTTTGAAAGGCAACCCGTGAATAATGCTGGTGCTAGCTAGGAATTACGAAATGCAGTTGTCTTGAAAATAAATGTATATACTTAAAAGCTATACAGTACTGTATTGTGCTTAATTGATATTGCTTGGAGTCATTTAACAAGGGTTGCTGCTCAGTGAACAATTTCAAGTAAAATACAAAACATCACATCACAAACAACTCATCCCATCTCATTGTCAGAAAACACTTAGTCCTGTAGAGGGTCACGGTGAGCTGGGGCCTATCCCGGCAGAAAGAGGGCGCAAGGCAGGGATACACCCACGATGGGACGCCAGTCCATCACCGGGCACTGCGGGCAATGTAGTCTGCAAGCCAATTAACCTATGCAGCGGCATGTTTTTTTGGACTGTGGGAGGAAAACGGAGTGCCTGGCGAAAACCCACGCGGACAAGGGGAGAGAACATGCAAACTCCACACAATAGGCACCCGAGCCGAGATTCGAACCCGGGTAATTCTTGCTTTGAGGCGACAGCGCTACCCACTGGGCCACCGTGCCACCCACATCATAAGCATCTCAAATCAAAATATTGTGGATTTTTTTTATTCCGTAGTTATTTTATTCCAACAATGTCCTCTATTCAGGGTTCCCCGAGTCTCAAGACACTTTTTTCAGGAGGGTTCTGGATTTGTGTGTTTGGTCAAATACATTTTAAAGTTTTTGGCATGTGAGAGGACACCAGAGAGTACTTCGAGAAAACCCACACATACAAGGGGCGCTCCAGGCTCTGCAATTCGATTAAATTCACTGCTGCACCGCCATCTCCCGATCACAAAGTCCGCATACAGTACTGTGGCGCGTTTTTTTTAAGTTTCATCAATTTTGACTTGTCACAAAGTGTACCGATTTTAATGGCCTCATATGGGTGACAGGCGTATTTGATCTCCAACCAAGTAACGAACTTGGGGGTTTCTATTCGCGAGGGAAGTGGCTGAACCCGCGTCCCTACCCGGATGGACGTGTATTGTTGCATTACAGTACAATATTTGCAGTGTTTTGAGAAACACATTCACGTGACTAATACGTTTTAGCGCCCAATGTAAGTGTTGAATTACACACTGTTCAACCACTGAAAGACACTGGCGCTTTTGACTACAACACGTCACATTAGCATCTCAAATTATGTTGCATGGATCTGTATCTCTCAGTCGGTCATCAAACGCACTGCACGGGTGAAGAGCTAAGAATGGAAGGGAAAACGACAGAAGCTACAGTACTGTCATTGATTTCTGCACATTCGCTGCTCGCCCTCGCGAGGATTATTTTGTGATACCGCGACTCGCAGCATAATTCTGGCATTGGCCTCGTGCAAAAAAGCATCTGTTCCTCGGAAATGTCACTGCACAGTCTCTCGAGATTTTATAGACATTGTTTATCTGCTTCTGACCCGGTGGCTGTTCAAGACCCATGCAGAGATGCTTTCCCGGTCAATAAGTTGAGACTGCACCACCCGGGGCAAGAGAAATCGCTTTCCATGAAATGGGGAAGCAGCCAGCATTGGCCAGACAGTGACAGAGGGCCACCTATATTGGCCAAAAATATGCCCACCCTGCCGACCCCTTATTTGGAAAGACTAGGCGCTGTGTTTATCACTCCCTATAACGAGTCACGTTCCCAGAGCGCACCAAACACACCAACCTCTGTGGGCTGAGCACTGCACGCACCGTAACGTTATAATGACTGCACTGAACCAACGCACAGCAGTCTTCACGTGCGACAGATGGTTTTTCAGAGACTTCTGCTGTAACAGCTGCAATAACCTTAGCTATGGGGTTCATTAGTGTATGTTGGTGGAAATGTTCAGTCACCTACCGCTACCCTGAAATCCCATGAACTGACTCGATTCAGAATCAAGGTCTGATCCATTTTTATTTTTAATAGTGCATTATCTCCTTGCAGCCTCCACTGAGCGATGAGATGTCATGAACCTATTACTGTAAAAACAACGCAAATTATATTACAAACACCATTGGAAGAGTACATCATCAGTTTAAATACAGATCTCAGTCAATAAATTAATATAGCATTCCACCCTACTTAATTTTACATTAGCCTATGATATTTTAACTCACCAATAAAGTAATATGACACGCTTCAATCAGGTAGGTAGTGCCGTACATCTGAGAGTTGCTCTTAAGAGCCACTCTTTCACAACAGCCATTTCGAGCATTAATCCTTCTCCTTTGCGACGTTTTGCCTCCTACGCGTGAGACCATAATCAGGCTGACGATGCCTTTAACGAGGATAGAGGAGGAACGTTCGACACGGCCATCTGAACATAACAGCTCTTAAGGGCAAATCTCACACATCTGGCCGTGAAAACCTTCATGGAAGCCAGGTGAGATCATTAACCCATTGGAGACAACGTGGCTTGATAACGGAGAGGTGCCTTCACCTGAAGCCAGGGTCCCAGCGGAGCCGGCTGTGAACTGTAACAGGGACATTAGCCCCTGGGACACCAAGCCGCGTGATTATCACGACGATAATCCCTCCATAATCTGTCCACAGCTGTGCACACTTCTGCTTGGCCCCCGTCTTTTTAGGAAATTCGAAACGCCGCCACCCGGTAGGAGCGCCGTGCCACCATTTCAGGACCGATTTCCGTTCGTTGAAGCGTGCGCGCAACTTATTCCCGCAGTGCCACGTTGCACATCGCAAGCGCTCACCGATAACTGCGGACACTTACGTGAATGGCCTGCTGAAGCCATCCTTGTGATAATTACAGTACTTGGCTTCACAGGCCTGCGGAATAGAGGTACCAATGATTAGAATCATCAT
This sequence comes from Mordacia mordax, assembly GCA_036362905.1. Lineage (NCBI taxonomy): Eukaryota > Metazoa > Chordata > Hyperoartia > Petromyzontiformes > Petromyzontidae > Mordacia > Mordacia mordax. The sequence goes on along the minus strand of JAZEWT010000020.1, from coordinate 9,174,297 downwards.
CGTCATTGTTGGGAATTGCTCTGACGAGCTGCTATTTCGGGTAAGCCATGTCGAGCATTCCTCCACTCTGCTTCACGTCAAGCCTGATAATGCCTCTCCAATGTGGGAGACGATACGTCACGAAGCAGAGAGGGGGGGGAATCCTCAACACAGCTATCCTGAAACAGTAGCTCTTAACAGCAATTCTCATTTATTGAGCAGTAAAACCGACATCAATAACATCATTATCATCAGCAGCAGCAGCAGCAAATGTTAACAATCATCATCTATTCACCACACAGCGTTACTTTAAAGAGGATCATCTTCTTTAGGTCAACAACCACTCATTAAAAGAGACAGTCGAGAAATTTAAAGTTTCTGTAACCTGGCAAATTAACACGAGATTAGCTGATTTATATAAGACTGGTTATTATCACAGCAGAAAATATCCAGTAAGCTTGCAAACTTTGGACGTGGGTTTCCTGCAACACAACAAACCTCTTAACTGACCAACGTGACAACACATCAAATCACGAGATAAATAACGGAACTCACAATACCAAACTGTGTAAAGATGACACCCTGACGATAATTCTAAAATACACAGCAACACGCAAAATCACACAACACAAATATGACCAATAGTTCCAATAAATTAAGAGGAGACAGGAACGTGCACCGGTGTTACCATGTAATAATCCGATGGGGATAAATGTAAGATGCTGATTGCATAACGGGCGTCAAGGTGGCCCAGTGGGTAGCGCTGTCGAGCTCACAGCAAGAAGGTCCCGGGTTCGAATCTCGGCTCGGGTGCCTCTCTGTGTGTGGCGTTTGCATGTTCTCTCCCCGTGTCCGCGTGGGTTTTCGCCGGGCACTCCGGTTTCCTCCCACAGTCCAAAAAACATGCTGCTGCATAGGTTCATTGGCTTGCAGACAAAATTGCCCACAGTGCCCGGTGATGTACTGACGTCCCATCGTGGGTATATCCCTGCTTTGCGCTCTTTGTCTGCCGGGATAGGCTCCGACTCACTGCGACCCTGTACAGGACTAAGCGGTTTCTGACAATGAGATGAGATGAGTGCATAACAAAAGGAGAGTATGTAATCCTTCAAATAGGAGCTGTAAGACGGAGCCTGGTCTCAATAGGGCATTAGGAAGATTAAAAAAAGATGAGCAAAACACCACTGATTTGACCAAGGAGGCAACTTGATTTGTTTTGCACGCAGTGTGTAGCGATCAGTGGTGGTGCGCATTGGTTAGGGTGCTACACTGTGATCCAAAGGACCTGGGTTTACTTCCCAGCTCTGGTTGACAAAAGACAGTGCTCGCCACTCTTCACGAACCCACAGTGATCAGTGCGGTGAATTATGCCCAAACAACCGTAAGTCTGACGCATCATAGGAAGGCATTCATCCTCAAGTGGATTGCTTAAGAATTCTAAATTACAGTTCTAATTTATTCTATTACAGGCGAGTTAGTGTGGTTCACTCCTAATTACAGGATTGCAACTTGCAACCCATCTGTATTTTCTGTCAGAAATGCACGAGAAAAACACAGTGTATTTGTTTCCTGGGATATTCTTATTGTGTCAGCTGGCTGGGACGTGGCTTGGCACATCGTCCTACCCGGGAAATCAAACTATTAAAACTCAGTGCAAAGTCAAACGCATCCGTCATTTGGAAAGACT
>JAZEWT010000020.1:9161432-9172083 GCA_036362905.1 Mordacia mordax | reverse complement strand
CCGATTTAATCGAGTAAATCGTAGCAGGGGTTGATGGATCACAAACAGACTCAGCGAGAATGTGTCAGTGGCCCAGTGAGTAGCGCTGTCGCCTCACAGCAAGAAGGTCCGGGGTTCGAATCTCGGCTCGGGTGCCTGTGTGGAGTTTGCATGTTCTCTCCCCGTGTCAGCGTGGGTTTTCGCCGGGCACTCCGGTTTCCTCCCACAGTCCAAAAAACATGCTGCTGCATAGGTTAATTGGCTTGCAGACTAAATTGCCCGCAGTGCCCGGAGATAGACTGGCGTCCCATAGTGGGTATATTCTTGCCTTGTGCCCTGTGTCTGCTGGGATAGGCTCTGGCTCGCTGCGACCCTGTACAGGACTAAGCGGTTTCTGACAATGAGATGAGACTTTCCTTATCCTGGGATAACACAAATATAAATAATCCACCCGTAGACAACACGATTTTCGATCCCGCTGTGGGTAAGGAGTCATGGTTAATTGGACCACGATTAACACGCGTTTCAATGCATGCAAAGAGGCCAAGCAGCTCAGGCAAAACCCCTCCAGAAAAATTATCCTCATTAAGACTGTGACTGATAAACAAAGCCTCTTGATTACACTATATGAATTGTGCAGCAGAGCTTCCAATTTCAATTCGGCTTAGTGTAACAAAGCAAATGCACTAATGACATGTTATGACTAAAACACAAATGAGGTTCTGCGATCATGTTGCACACTATATGCACAATGAGGTCTAATGGTTCTGTAGATAATTTTCCTAAAGTCCTGCTTTAAAGTCTGAGTCTTTCACTGCTCGCCTGCTTGTAGCTCCGTGCTCTACCATGTACATGCACCACGGGTCTCCACTGCTAATGCACGGACATTCCCTGGGGTAATTGCAATGCCTGCCAACCACGGCAAGAATAACACAACACGCCGACTGATCGATACGCAATATTCCACGCCAGCTCTGCGATCCACACGTCGAATCCCGCCACTTTTACTCGAGGCGATCCATAATTGTGGGTAGGTTTAACAAGACGTTCGAATTTTACTTTAATTACGCCCTTTTAATTAGCTAACGGTTAGACGAGTATTTTTGTGCTTAGATAAACCGCATACGACGGCTACGTTCACAATATCATTAAAATAAGATACAATCAACAAGCCAGATTTAGTGTGCACATGCCTGGGATGGGTGTTCCACTGTCGCTCGAGTTTGAGAAGCAGTTTATAAGGAAATAGACTTTAAAGTTACGGTGAAACATGGTACCATAGCGTCCTTTATGGACATTACAGCCAATGTTACATCCAGACGCCTTGCAGCGGCTTGACAATCATGTCACTGGTGCGAGTGACAAACACTTCATCATGCGGGATGACAACAGCATTGACAGGTCTTCATCCAAAAGGGGATAAATGATGGCTGATGATGAGGTGCTGATGATTAGTCAGATCTGCTGCACTGCTTAGATCGTTCCCACTTGTAATCCAGTGTTCAAATCCCTGGCAGATGGCAGAGATCAACTCAACGCATCACCTCTCTGAGGTCACTAAATTGAGCATTATGTTGCTCTGTGTAAGTCAACAGTGGCTCTGTTATGGAGGCCCTCTTTTTCTGCCAAGCAATGAGGAACGCTTATCATTGGCTCGGGATGTTCCCAGGAGTGCCTTCTTTTTGAGGTGGTGGTCATGCAAGCATTCCTGGAAGTTGAAAATGTACCTGTTTTTGTACATTTACGCATACACAGCTCACCCCTATGAATGCATTGTATATGTATCGTTCTCCGCTCTTCTGGTCTGGTGAGATGCAGTCTTCTTATTCCGATGCCATGTCCCAGTTTGTCACACCTCAGAGGTGTGAGCCCTAGCGCTGGTTCAGAGCAGTACTTTGGAGAAGAGCGCTTCCCCACGCTCGTTTGGGAGGAAAACCGCTTTGACGTTCTATATATAACGTACAGTGCGCTTTCTTGCTTTAATATTCATGACTTGTATGCTTGAGCCACGATTTATACGGGCACTTAGTCACGACTGGTTAAACAATAGATTACACCGGAGACAGTGAATGTCAAACATCGAGCTAGACACGGTCCATAGGCACACAACAAACCGTACACACTCACACTGCGGGTAAATAAAAATTTAATGAAGATGTTTTGATTGGAATGATTATGTAGTAATGGACTCGGTGTGTTTCTTGTCAAATCCCTGCCCAGACAGTGCCACCATCTCGACATAATAGTTGCCCACCGGGGCATGGTATACAAGAAGCTTGAATCGTGTGCTGCTCCACTGCATCACGAGGCTGGGGAATATTATTTGCTGCAGACACTGGTCACAACAATGCCACCCGCACACGCAGCACATTAGTGTGGGCAGCCCGATAAAGAATTGTAAGAAATGAACATTGTTGGACATTTTCTTTTAGACCAGTTTGTATGGAATTAATGGTTTTATTCCAAGATAATTATCGTTGCAAGCTTAAGTGGGTTTTTTTTGGGAATAACTAAAAACATGCTGTCGGTCTGTTCATTTGTAAGATTTTCTTCTGATAAATTTAAATTTGACAGTGATCATCCCTGTTATAGGTCCGAAGCGGGTAGTGTAAATTCTACATTTCTATGACAGGGGAAAGTCTCTACACAGGGATTTATGCACCTGAATCCTGACCAAGCGGAAATTGCTTCATCAATCCATGAGATATGGTGCGCACTGACTCACCCACAAAACACAATTTTAACATATGACCCAATTGCGAATCCAACACTTAAGTCAGCTTGGCTTTAATAAAAAATCATTAAAATCCTGCAACATACAATAATGTTTGTGCTCCTGCTAAAGCTCACATCCCAAATGTTTACTTGTAAGTATTGAATTCTACCCTAAATTTACTATCACAGGCCTCAAGTGCGAATGATGCTGAAAATGAATGAGCTCTAATTTAATTGCTGAGCAACGAAGATCATTCATCACTGTTTTTTTTAATGCATGTACCAATATAAAAATGAGTGCCCCTAAATTGTGGTAAATGGCAATGACTATTAATAATAATAATTACGCACAGATATTCCCACACCACGCCAAATCTTTAGTTGTGGGAAGCCCTTCATTATTAATTTATCGATGATTCGGTTCTTCTAGAAGCTAAACTAAGGGTATCTTCAAAGTTGAATCCTTGCATTATTCCACAACTTAAATGATAGATCTACCTCTATTTACGACTACTGTACAATGCTTATCCTAGCAAAACTCTGGTAATTTATTCAAGTTTCTCTTAATTAGAGTGCAAGATTAAACTACTGTAATCTACTGGTTTGACCAATGAGATGCACACATGACTGACGTTTATTGAGAATAGCATGTATATGCTACACATGTGTGTATCAACTTGCAGTATTGTAAATCTAGGTGTTTATTCTTAGAAAAAAAGACCCTCTAAAGTATACTAGAGGTAAAATACCACTTCAAAAGTCCGTGCCTCCAAATCTACAAAAATCACGGGTTTCTGAATGTCTTCTGGAACCAGTCAATTCCTCTCACAATCCGCGGCAGGATATTGGTATTCGTGGTTTATATTAATCTATTCAGATTGATTTATAATTGAATTATTTTACCATAGTTGTATTATACTATGTATTCAAAGCACCACGCATTCAAAAGAGGCCGCAAGTTTCTTTGAAATGCGAAATCTATTTGAAGCGTTTGAATTGCGCGGCTGCATATAGAATTGAGCGGCTGCAGCCAGACAGGTAGTTGAAATGAATTTTTAGTTTTTTTTTCAAATCTTGTTTTTGTTTGCATCAACATATACGGGCTGTGCTTACGTGATATGTTTCGTAAAAGAAAAACAAAAAAAATTGCATTTTTTTGCTTAACTCAGTCGTGAAAATGCAAAAATTATTTTACACAGACCCATGCAGTACATTGGAACTTCTAGGGATTTTAACATTTCATAACCTCATATTCCAGGGATTTAATACACATTAGTTTAGCCACTTGACACATGCCCATCCGTCTCTGCCACTTGCAATTTGTTCGTGGATTGGAGTCCCTATATCCTTCGGCAACAAATGTTTTCGCGGACTATATTATCTCTGTGGTGCACCGTGGATTATGGGACCCGCGATATTGTCCCCACAAATCGCTCCGGATTATTGGAGTTCGGCTGTATAAGTAAAGTACAGTATTTTGGTTTTATATATTGTTATGGCAATACAGATAATATGAATTATAATAATTGTAGTTCATACACTGCATCCATCCCAGTCAGCTGGCTCAGATAGCTGGCCATGAACAACACCAGTCGTGATGATCGCTTGAAAAAGCTGTTCTTTTGTGATAGTCACATCAATCGCTCCCCCTCTCTCCATCGCGACGTTTCGCATCACACGTTTGAGGCATCCTCAGGCGCTGTGTGTGTGTGCGTCACATATCTGACTCCTACATAATTGTGATAATACAAATAGGAGGATGCCTTCAACGTGAGGAGAAACGTCGCGATGGAGATAGAGGGAGCGATCGACGCGGTTGTCCGGAGAGAGCAGCTTTTCGAAGCAATCATTAAGCTCCCGTTCACTCCCAACGGAAGATTCAGGTGATGGTGGCTGTAGACAAGGGGGGGGGGTGTAGGGGGTTCAGTTACAGAGGTGAAGTTTCTCATCACCGTAAGCTCCTGCTGGCTGATGTGAGAGGGGGAGCAATCGACGCGGCTATCCCGAAAGAGCAGCTTTTCGAAGAGATCGTCCCGCTTCGAGCCGTGAACACCTACATCATAACACAAGTAGTAATGGAACAGCAACCTGGCCTCCACCTCTCCTAAACTGCTCCGTATTAATCAAGAGGAGACATCTCTAGCTTCGTTTTCGGCAGGTCCTATGGATTCCTCCCACTATGCAAATACAAGCTATCAAGGTTAAATGGCCTGTTGACTACATTTCCCGTGGTAGTCTATGGTGGGCTGGTATCCCATCCTGGGTATAGTCCTGTCTTGCACCCGGTGTCTGCAGACCCTCTCTATAATTAACACAGAGCATGTTGGACAAGATATAGTGGGTGATACATTGTACTCTACATACGCTGGGTTGAGCAGCAATGCATATTTTGCAAGGGCTTGATTCCAAGTTTGAATTCATAAGCTGGGTTGAGCAGCATTGATCGCTTCCCCTCACAGCTCTGCGATCAGCCACACGCGCATAACCGCCTGCTAATGTTGCATCATCTCATCTCATCTCATTGTCAGAAACCGCTTCGTCCTGTACAGGGTCGCGGTGAGCCGGAGCCTATTCCAGCAGACACAGGGCACAAGGCAGGGAAACACCCACGATAGGACGCCAGTCCGTCACCAGGCACTGCGGGCAATTTAGTCTGCAAGCCAATTAAGCTATGCAGCAGCATGTTTTTTGGACTGTGGGAGGAAACCGCAGTGCCCGGCGAAAACCCACGTGGATACGGGGAGAACATGGAAACTCCACACAGAAAGGTACCCGAGCCGAGATTCGAACCGGGGACCTTCTTGCTGTGAGGCGACAGCGCTCCCCACTGGGCCAGCGCTTTAATATTTAAAACAACAAAAATATATAGTACACTGACATATGCGAGGGCCACGTTGTTCTTGGTCAGTGTGCCTGTCGCAGAACACGCCACCCTTGTGAGTTGACAAGAGTGCATACCGCGTTGCAGGAAGTTAACAACTGCTGTCCTGACGGAAGAGTGGCCCACGTCACAAGTGATGTTTCCACCACTGACTCCACCAAACACTCAAGGCTTCACACAGAGACGACTGCCACTTCACTAAGCATGGATGAACTTTGGCATTGACTTTCCACGCACAAAATTTATCAGTCGCGCCCGAATGTTTGTCATTTTGCTTAGCCCGTCACGATTCACGTAGTGTGCATATAATGGAGTAGTACTTCTTTAGAAACTTTTTATAATTTTAATAAGATAAACACACGAACACAAGCGCATTCTTGTCATTGCTGTTTCAACAATAAAGTAGGTTTGCAAGACCGGTTGTACGAATTCCCATCAAGAGATGCCCTTTTCGGGATAGCCGTGGATTAAGAGGGAAGATTACCACTCGACACGGCTGTCCTGAAACGGCAACTCTTAAGAAGGATGACGGTTAAATAAGCAGCAGCAGCAGTCCAACTTGCCTAAAAAAAGTTGTCCTCTTATCTTCTGCGAAAACTTGTTTGTGCAATCGGACACTTACAACGAAGCTTAGAACAGCAGTGAACACGCAATTACAAAACAATGTGTGGATGTCATGACACGGAACTCCGGGACAATGATAAACCTTGCTAGCGATGTGTTCAAGTGCATGCTGCACGGAACACTTCTTATCTAAAGTGCGTTTGTAATGCACCAGAGCTACCCTCTTTATATATACACACACACAACAATGCACCAGAGCTACCCTCTTTATATACACACACACAACAATGCACCAGAGCTACCCTCTTTATATATACACACACACAACAATGCACCAGAGCTACCCTCTTTATATATACACACACACAACAATGCACCACAGCTACCCTCTTTATAAACACACACACACAACAATGCACCAGAGCTACCCTCTTTATACACACACACACAACAATGCACCAGAGCTACCCTCTTTATACACACACACACACAACAATGCACCAGAGCTACCCTCTTTATATACACACACACAACAATGCACCAGAGCTACCCTCTTTATACACACACACAACAACAACGCAATCCATCTGCCACAGCAGTCCGTCAGTGTCAGTACCCGGTAAATCCTGTACAGGGTGGCAGGGAGGTAGGAACCTATCCCGGCAAACATAGGACGCCACAGCAGCGACGCACAAGAACATCATGCACTCAGTATGATTTTTAAAGTGATAGGTGTATATATTACATTAGTCCAGTAAATATACTTATAGCGGACGGTATCAGGCATTGCAGACAAAACGTGGATGTTTTGTGTTCAAAGCGTGTCTCCACCAACCTCAAGACGTGATTATAATTATTTTAAACTACCCTCCTCTGTATTACATTGAGCCGTCCTCATGAACTATTCAATCACCTATTCTCACTCGTGAAAATCTGCAGATTAATACCTACGTGTGCGTTGATGGATTGTACAAGGTGGTCCAGGTGTTTTGTGATCCCCAATAAATTGACCACAAAAAGAAGTGTTTTCCGCTTCCAATTCATTTATGCTTCTAATAAGCGTTATTTATTTCAGATAGCGGGCGGCGCGGTGGCCCAGTGGTTAGCGCTGACGCCTCACAGCAAGAAGGTCCCGGGTTCGAATCTCTCGGCTCGGGTGCCTTTCTGTGTGGAGTTTGCATGCTCTCCTCGTGTCCGCGTGGGTTTTCACCGGGTACTCCGGTTTCCTCCCACAGTCCAAAAGCATGCTCCTGGATAGGTTGATTGGCTCGCAGACTAAAAATTGTCCCGCAATGCCCGGCGATGGACTGGCGTCCCGTCGTCGGGTGTATTCCTGCCTTACGCCCTGTGTTTCCGAGATAGGCTCCGGCTCACCGTGACCCTGTATAGGATTAAGCGGTTTCAGATAATGAGATGAGATGAGATTTCAGATAGCTGATACGACTTGGTATACTAGCGCAGAATGGTTTGTAGTGAGCGTACAGGCTCATGTAAGATCACAAACAGGAATAAAAAAAACCACGATGAAAGTAAGGTCACAAGCCATCTGGACTATCCTGCACAATACTACTATACTCACCTATTGAGCAGTGTTCTCTATCAACGAAGCCCCTCCTGTTGGTACGAATGACACGGACGTTATATTCTGGGTACTTTTGTGCTTTGTAATCTGTAATATCCCAACGATCAATCTCCCCATGGCCAGATCAAGGGCCTCCTTCCTCACTCCCAAACGAAGAGATGTTCCACATCGTGATGGTGGCCACCGTCACCTTCCTCATTAGATCGCTGCCTCCATAGCTTGGGAGCAGCTGGTGCTAGCCCACCTTGAACAGAAATTGAACCCATGCTTTCATGTTGGGGGAGCCCCGCGGAATAAATTAATAATAATTGCATTTCTAGAGCGCTGTTCACCCGAGGGTCACAAAGCGCCGCACAGAGCTGTGGAAAGAAAGGTATGTCAACAACAACAGAGTACATCAATTAAGTAAAATAATGACTATAAATCACCGCTTGGGCGGCGTAGCGGTGTGGTGGCGTGGCGGTGTGGTGGCGTGGCGGTGTGGTGGTGGTGTGGTGGTGGCGTGGCGGTGTGGTCGCGTGGCGGTTGTGGTGGTGGCGTGGTGTCACCTCACAGCAACAAGGACCTAGGTTCGATTCCCGGCTCGGGTGCCTTTCTGCGTGCAGTTTGCCTGTTCTTTCCCCGTGCCGCCGTGGGTTTTCGCCGGGTACTCCGTTTTCCTCCCACCGTGCCTAGGTTAATTGGCCCTGCTGAGCAAATTCCCCCCAAAACGTGTGCCCTGCGATGCACTGGCGTCACATGGTATCACCCCCACCTTGCGCCCTCTGTCAGCCGGGATAGGCTCTGGGCCCCCCACGACTCCAACACAGGATGAAGAAGGTAATTATAATGAATGAATTAAGATAGTGTCTTGACACTGTTAAGGCTATGCGTGGCGTTCTTTTTTCAATGCAAAATTCTCTCCACAGCTCTGTGCAGCGCTTTGTGACCATCGGGTGAAAGGCGCTATATGAGTGCAAAATATTTATTGTTATTATTACACGGACAGATATTCGTCCACATACGTGTCTAAGAGATGTAGCTCAAATACTGTATAATAACGTAACTTGTTTTACGAGCACACTAATTTGTGTATAGTGAATAACAGTGCTGTATTATTAAGTAATTGCTCAAACGAGTACGTGGCACGCATAGTATCTGTACTATAGATACAGGTACTGTAGAAGTACTGCATTGATAACAGTATGGATGCATGTTAATGACTTGGAATATATATACAGCATTCGAGTATACACATGCTGCAGTACTATAATGTATACTATTTGCTGCAACATCATATTCTGTAGCCTGTGTATACGTATACTGTAGTTTAGAATGATTGTAACCAACTCTGAATAATACACATTATAACACTGTGCGATATTATGAATGCCTAGTAGATATATAATCTACCGAACATAGCATGTATATAATACACTACACACCACACAAACACATAATGACATTGAGGGCTCTCTACACAGATCACAAAAGACACATTGTACACAATCATGCTTAGAACATCATTATTGTACATATGTGCCATCACTGGAATACACCTGCGTTAAATCATTATTGACATAGCATGGTATATCATATACCGGATGAAGAATGTATGTTTAGTAAAATACACATTGTACTGAGTCACTGTGTACTTATAATGCCTGCTTGCTGGTATTGTATTCAACAATTCCGTGTTCCCCATCACTCTATGTATGTACACACATCCCTGTTGGAAGACTACATATTTCGCATTAAACCCCTTTACATAACCTTGTGCACGTTGAACACAATTGTGTGTGTGCTTATTAAAACGCGACATTGAACGCACATTCCCCGGTTCATTACAACAGAGGCAAAGATCCCCCGTAGAGTCTTAACCCAGTGCGGGCTCAAGTGCCGTTAGCGAGAGGCACCCAATGAAGGTCGGCACGGCACACGAGGGGGGGGTGACCAGCACCACGCACGGCCCGCCTTTGTCTCCCCGAGCGACAATAATTTCCACACTAAAGTACTCATTTGAGGCCGAGTCGACCTAGGCGTGGGGGTGATGGGGAGACCCACAACACACAACGCACACACACGCAGGGTGACAACGTGCACTGAATCAGAGCGAGGGCAGAACGGCACCAACGCGATGAAAAGAACAGCTCACCGCACCACCACCCACCTCCAAGAGAGCCGCTATGCCCACGAGCAGCAGCTGTGCCGACCGCCACATGGCTCCACCGCCGCCGCCCGCACGCCCGCTGGTGCCTCTGAGTGATGAAGCCGAACACACGACGTCATCCCAGCCGCCGCCGCTATTGTTGTTACAACAGCAGCGATTAGAACAGCTGCCCCAGCCCAGCACCTCCCCCACCGCCTTACGGCTATAGTTCTCACGTTAATGTTATAACGTGTGGCGTGTGTGTACGTGCGTTTCTGTTGTTGTTGTTGTTGTTTACTCACTTGGCGAGCGGTCTGACTCGCGTGTTCAGTGACGGCTCGTCCGTCGCGACGCTGTCATGTCCGTGTCCGTCAACGGAGATGATGCTGATGATGATGATGCTGATGATGCTGGCGCTGGCGGCTGGTCGTTGAGGCTGTGGCGAAACGCGCCGCGAGCAGCGGTCGAGGTCAGGAGGAAGGAGGAGGAGGGAAGGAAGGAGGAGAAGGAGCAGGAGGAGCAGAGCAGGAGGAGGAGAAGGAGGTTCTAACGACAGCGCCTCGCAGCACCGCCGCTCCCCGGCGGCAACATGGCGTTACGACTGCGACCGGAGGAGCCGCTCGGAACACCACCACCACCACCCCCCGCCGCCTCCCCACCACCGGTCTTAGACGTTACCACGACGTTACCACGCTCTTAAAACGTGATAACGTTTGGCAGGCGTCGCGTAACAACCACCGTTCGTGCAATTTGACAGCCCGCCGCGCAAATTGCAATGCGGAGGCGCCAGGAGACTGCAGAG
>JAZEWT010000020.1:9148679-9161403 GCA_036362905.1 Mordacia mordax | reverse complement strand
GGGTTGGGGGGGATTGATATGGGAGGAAAACTGAGAATCCGGAGGAAAATCCACAGAGAAGAGGGGCGGCGGGGGAGAGAACACGAACTCGACACAGAAAGGTGCCCGAGGTGGGGATCGAGCAGCCTCTGGCAGGAATATTTGAGCGAGGCGCGGGATGTTGCCACGGAACCACTGGCATGGCTTGGATTGTGGCAGAAGAGGGGAAGTATGCGTAACGACCGGTTTCCTCACACAGTCCAAAACACGTGCTGCTGCATAGGTTAATTGGCTTGTAGACTAAATTGCCCTCAGTGCCCGGTGATGGACTGGCGCCCCATCTTGGGTATATCCCTGCCTTGCGCGCTGTGTCTGCCGGGATAGGCTCCGACTCACCGCGACCCTGTACAGGATTAAGCGGTTCTGACAATGAGATGAGATGAGACACGTTTTATTAAAAAATCACCGGGCATGATAATACGCACTTGTTGTGGTCACTTCTCCATCAGTTAAATTTTATATATATATATATGATTTATCTGAAAAAAAGATGTCTCCATTATTATACTCTTGAAGCCATTGACTTATGGACCTTCTACTATTTGAACCAGGAGTCTTTCCCACTGGTCCACCGCTCTCACACCAAATTTACTTTGAGATTTATCTTTGCAATAGGCTAAAGCTGAACGAATGACCTCTACATTTAGTTATACGATACTCTAAATGTGGTCTTACAACAGATGTGTGCAATGGTAATACATTCTCAGAAGCATGCATGTTCTACTGACCATGCCCAGCATTTTATTAGGTGTGTTAATGGCTTGGTTGCATTGCTCAGTCTCCTTTAGATTTATTTGAATAATTACACTCAAATCCACCGGCGATGGACTGGCGTCCCATCGTCGGTATATCCTTGCCTTGCGCCCTGTGTCTGCCGGGATAGGCTCCGGCTTCACCGTGACCCTGTATAGGACTAAGCGGTTTCAGACAATGAAATGAGATGAGACACTCAAATCCAATGCACATATGGTGTCAACTCCCGTCTCCCCATGCTGTGCTTTACATGTTCATTACTATGCCCAACGATAATGAATTTATTTAAAAAAAAACAGCTTTATCGAGAGACCCAACGCACTACAGATGAATTATTGCACAAAGCTGGTAAAAGCAACAGCTATTAGTAAACATATAGAACGCATCGAGGGCAAAATAAATCAAATAATCGATATCAGTTAAAACGTACGAACGAATTATGTACATATCTGACACAACATTTCGGGAACGACTAAAATGTAGGAACGGACTGAGCTCCTCGTATAGAATAAAGGTAGCGCTTGTTCCACAGCTGTGCTGTGCGTGCAGAGAAGGCCCCGGCCAATGAAGGTTCGAAGCTTTACATCGAAACTGCGCTGAGAAGGCTCTCATCTCTTGGGCCGGAAGCTACCTGATGATCATGGTTGCCTTATGCGGGAGCCAGGCGGTGCAAGGTCTTTAAGACTTAAAAAACCAATGCGTTTCTTAATAGACAGCTAGTGAAGGGACATACGGACAGTAGTGATGTGGGTGGAAAACGGGGACCCCACGAACATCTGAGCCACGGCGTTCTGGACCAACTACAACTTGGTCATGTGCTTAATGGGGACATCCATAACCAACTTTTGCGACAGTCGATGCGTTAGGTGACAAAGACATGCACCTGACTCGGCGCCAGGTCCCCATTAACGAGGCACGAAGGCGGATAAAATTACGTACATCGAATAATATCGTGCTCGAGTAGCGTCTGGTGAGTGATTCAAATGTCAAGATTTCGAAAGTCAGAAAGGACCCCGAGAGTTTTGACCACATCGGAGCGCTCAAAGGCCACGCCGCTCACGATCGCACAGAGTGATCTAACTTTCTTCCACGTGCTTCGTGGTACAAACACGCAAAGCGTCGGGTTTAATTACATTCAAAGATAGACGGTTGAGCCGGAGCAAGTTGGAGACATCATTCAGCCAGGCATTGAGGGGTTAATGGTGGGTTTTTTCCTGCTTGGCGGGCGTAGCAGTGCATCTACGTATCGTTAGTGTACGAATGCTACTCAATTCCGTGCCTGCGCATGACTTGATCGAAGGGTGAGGCTACAATTTGAATGGCAACAGACCCACGACCGATCCTTGAAGGACATCAGTCGCCATCTCGAAGGTAAATGAATGACAGCCATGTTTCTGTATTAAATGACATTTTCCATATTGAGGTTGAGTTATTATTGGGGCGACCCAGGACCGGTTCATATAATCGTCACTGGCGTTGTTCCTTGAGTGCAGAGCCTTGCTAACCTACTGATCGCACACAGCAAATACACCCAGCCACTCCTACACGTGTGCACACGGGTGTGTGCACGCAGAACTAGCGTGGTGAAATCTCATCTCATTATCTGAAACCGCTTAATCCTATACAGGGTCGCGGTGAGCCGGAGCTTATCCCGGCAGACACAGGGCGCAAAGCAGGGATATACCCACGATGGCACTCCAGTTCATCTCCGGGCACTGCTGGCAATTTAGTCTGCAAGCGAATTAATCTATACAGCAACATGTTTTTTGGACTATGGGAGGAAACCGGAGTGCCCGGCGAAAACCCACGCGGACACGGGGAGAACATGCAAACTCCACACAGAAATGCACCCGAGCCGAGATTCGAACTCGGTACTTTCTTGCTGTGAAGCGACAGCACTAACCACTGGGCCAAGCGTGGTAAAATATGGTTAAAAAAAACAGCGCCCATGACCGACACTCGAAATCATTCAACAATGAAAAGATAAAAGATCCAAGTGATTCTTATTTCCACAAACGATGTATATTTTTTAATGTTTACGGTATTGCGCTGTGTCGGTCAGGAAAATAGGAAATGCACGTTGAAAAGGGATCACGTTAGGGCATACATTACGTTTCAATTGACTCGGTGCAGGGTTATTTATTGTGTAGAAAGTGTAAACAAATAAAATATACAAATGCCGAGATGTAGGTCTACAAGACGATTGCTTTCCAGCCTTCCAGTGGCGTGCAACTGTGTTGAGTGAGCAGTGCAAGTGGATGCCTGCTGGGGTGGTAGATGGGTATACAGTGCTCGGTGTTTATAAAAGCCACTGGGATGCACAGCAGCTGCCCTGTGACCTCGGCTAGCGAACAAGGGCAGCTTTGTTCCACACAGTAGGTGCAGGAGAGCAGGATTAGGAGATCATTATTCCACACTGGGTCTCCCGTCCCTGTGTAACCTCACATCGCTCTCCGACCAGATGTCCGTGTGCGATCGCGTGTACACGCAAGACGAGCGGACGGTGACAATGAGATGCTGGAAGCTTAATGAAGTAGACGTTAAACAAGTGGCAGATCTTAAAAAAAAAACGCTAACGAGACACTGCTAAAGCTTTTTTTTTTGATATTTAAATGATGTCCCAATACTAATAAAAATAACCCATTTGTCAAGAATACTGCCTTCAAAAGAATATCAAGTATGTAATAGATGTAACTATGTACATTTTCACAGCTCGATCCATTAGAATTGCTCTTAAGAGCTACTCTGTTTGAATTGGCCGTGTCTATGGTTCCTCCTCCTGACATGGTTATCCCAAAAGAGCAGCTGTTTATGGTAATTCTATATAAAATATATGACATTTCACAGCATATAGTGGCCTATGTGTTGTGAATAAGGGCTGATTATTTTTTGTCCTTAGGCAACGTTGCCAGTGCACTACCATCAAGCGATTCAATGCTAACGAAACAAGTTTAAGGCTGAGTTTTTGGCAATATTTTAAAACAAACATTTTTGGCCAAGCGGTACTGTGGGAGAGCGACGTACAGTTCATGAGGGTAACGGCGAGTGGCCGTTCTATGGAGACTGTCATTACGGGCGTGTACCTCACCAGCTTGCCTTAAAAGCTATATATGTTCGTGTTGGTAATCCGAAAGATCAAAATATACTTCCAAGGACAAACTTCATGATGGCAAGAGTCACGGAAAACTTGCGTCTCGATTCACATGTAAGTTAAAAGTTACAAGTTCAGATCCCGATTGAGAGGTCAACTCAGCCCACCATTCCTCCAGAATCAACAAACCTAGCACTTTTTTTGACAGCAAAAGTTGTTCTATGGACAGTATAGCTCTCACATCAGAAATATATAAATTCCACCACTGGCTCAGGTTAAACTTGCTAAGGCAGTTTAAGTCTATGATGTCTTATACTCTCATCTCATCTCATTATCTGAAACTGCTTAATCCTATATAGGGTCACGGTGAAGCCGGAGCCTATCCCGGAAACATAGGGCGTAAGGCAGGAATACACCCGACGACGGGACGCCGGTCCATCGCCGATGTCTTATACTCTATATTTAAAATTCATTGTTATTTATTTACGTGACAGCTATCACTGTCGAATACACAGCTTGCTTTATAATTACCATCAAATTACAGCAACAAAACAAGCAAATGTCAAATATGCAAATAACGCATTGAATGTTGATACATTTGACGTGTCATCAGATACACCGGAATGTGGCTCATGCGGTCTCGTTGTGTAAAGGTATAGAGGTAATTGTTTCTACGGACAAGCTCACCTGCAAGCTCGCAGCAGTGTGAAGGACAGGCTTGTTAAAAATGCATTCCTTGTCTGCCGGGCTGAATACTCTGGCTCCCGCTGTGATCCTGAAGTGGCAGGCAACCAATTACGAGGCTCAGTGCACACTTGAACAACACTGCTGTCTCCAGAGGAAAATAAACACCAGCTTTCCACTCGAGGCCAGGATTAGGCATTCGGAATAAACTAACTTGGAAGCGTGCATGTAAAATAGCGTGTCGCATTCAAATTTTATACAAATATTTATTTACAGTCGTCATAAAATGGTGGACAATCCAGAGATATGTTGGAAATGTAAACATGAAACAGTAATTGGGCCTCAAGTATGGTCGGTCATCTATTACTGTCAATGCTGAACTTGCGTGCCACTCGTGCTGAAAGCGTCTCATTATTCTCATCTCATCTCATTGTCTGAAACCGCTTAGTCCTATACAGGGTCACGGTGAAGCCGGAGCCTATCCCGGCAGACACAGGGCGCAAGGCAAGGATATACCGAAGATGGGACGCCAGTCCATCGCCGGCGTCTCATTATTCAAGTGCTCAAACCCACATTCGTATTTATCTGAGCTCAGATTGAATAAAAAATGCCAGCTTTTTCTTACTGTCACTGAGACGAAACGAAGATCTTGACGTTTTGGATGCCTTGTGTCTTCATGGATTAATATACTTTATAATGCAATGATTGTTTAATACCTGTAGATAATTCTATTCATATCGGCATCATACTCTTCCAAAATGTATCCAATATTGAGTTGTCAAAAACTTGCCATTTTTGGATTCAGCCAGCTTCTAAACCTCTGGATGCAAACTTTTGCACTCAGAAATTTAAAACCAAGATATTTGCCACAATTTTGGAAATCCCATAATGTACAATTTTTGGTATTTTAAAATCATCTTTAATATGTTTATGTCGTGCCTTCAAAACACCTAAAATGCTGACTTTTTTTAGGCGTGGGTTCAAAATTAAAACCTTGACAATTCACCCCCTTCTCCCTAATTTTGGTGGCAATTCTGAAAGTTCATTTTAGCGCCGGAGACATTTAGTACTATACATTTGTCAGAAAGATATAGAGTAAATAAAGTAAATGGCAACTACCGTACTTACTCACACCACTCCGAGTGTACGGACCTCCACCACATGGTGCTCTCGAGGTGACGTCCAGATAACTCTTCCACGCAGGCCAGATGTTTTGATATTTTGCTCATTCTACAGCAGCGTGACCTACCGATCGACTAACAGCGGTGTACCCAAATATACTGCTTAATAGCCAGGAGCAGGGTGGCGTGGTGGCGCAGTGAGTAGCGCTGTCGCCTCACAGAAAGAAGCTCCCCGGTTAGATTTCCAGCTTGAGTGCCTTTCTGTGTGGAGTTTACATGCTTTTTTTTCCGTTTCCGCGTGGGTTTTCGCTGGGTACTCCGGTTGCCTCCCATCGTCCAAAGATATGTAAATTCCCCCCCCCCCGTGCCCTGCGATGTACTGGCGTCACATCTTGGGTATAGCTCTGCCTTGCACCGTCTGCCGGGGTAGGCTCTGGCCCATTACGACCCTTATACAGGATTCTGCAGGTATTTATGATAGCCAGGAGCAGGTGGATTTAATAAACCTGTCCATTGTTTCAGCTGCTGTGCTGGGAGATAACATATATATATAGCATGTCTATTATAATTGTATATTTAAATGCGTTGATATTTTACGGTCTGAATATCATCGAGGAAACGATGGGAATAAACCAGCACATTCCAGCCTTCTTTTGAGAATATCACACGGTATATAAGGCGGACTTCATAGCATAGCGAAAGTTTTGGTTAATTATAACATATGGTAGCAGTTGGAAAAAAGTAATGAAATTGCTAAACATTTGTTCAGCGCGGGGCTGCACGGTGGCCCAGTGGGTAGCGCTGTCGCCTCAGAGCAAGGGCCCGAGTTCGAATCTCGGCCCGGGTGCCTTTCTGTGTGGAGTTTGCATGTTCTCCCTGTGTCCATGTGGGCTTTCGCCGGGCACTCTGGTTTCCTCCCACAGTCCAAAAAACATGCTGCTGCATGGGTTAATTGGCTTGCAGACTAAATGGCCCGCAGTGCTCGGTGATGGCGTCCAATCGTGGGTATATCCCTGCCTTGCGCCGTCTGCCGGGATAGGCTCCGGCTCACCGCAACTCTGTACAGGACTAAGCAGTCTCTGACAATAAGATGAGATTTGTTCAGCGCCTTAGATATTATAACCACTAGAGTGCAGCTACCTTAAATAGTCGCATTAAAAAACATGGGTCTGGTAGTGAGATGTTCTGATATGGGGACCTGCTCTTGATGTAGGATTTTTTGGCTCTATGCATGAGAATTGCTCTCCAAAGTTGCTGCTTCGGGATCGCCGTGTCACTGCTTCGCGACGTTTCGCTTCCAACGTCGGAGGCATGATCCGGTATATGATGATGCCTCCAATGTGGGAGACAAGCTGTCGTGTTGAGGGAAAACAATATGGCTATTGCCAATGAGCATCGTTCTTTGTGTATACATTATTTAAAACAGCTTACAGACACACATGTTCATTATATTTTATTTCACGAAGGCACAAACCCCATAGTAACCAATTAACTGATCATAGCGCCAAATATATAACCCTCAGTTAAAATACACCAAAATAAAACTGCGGTGAAATCTCGCTTCAAGGTTCATCAGATGGATATATTTTTCGGCATATGTTGCGCAGTACGGTGGTGCAGCGAGTTGTGCGACCGACTCACAGTGAGGGATACCTGGGTTAGATATCCATCTCGGGTATCGTTCTGCATTGCGTTTGCATGTTTTCCGTATCCACGTGGGTTTTGCGGATATTCTGGTTGAATACAACAGTCCAAGGATATGCTCTTGCCTATGTTAACTGGTCTGACTAATTTACCTGTGGTGTTCTACAATTAACTGGCTTCCAACGGTGAGTATAGCCCTGCCTTGCACCCTGTGAGTGTCAGGATCCCTGCGACCCTGTGCAGGTTTAAACCGGAAACAAAGCATGTCGGTTTGGATGAAATTTTGCATGGTATTGTTTCAGGAGAGCTTGGTAAGGTTGCTTATGTATTCATAGTTCTATCACAAATGTCAACATATGAATATGTATCACGCTAGAATATTTATCAGGCTCCAGCCTATTGATGTAATTCAAAAGGATGGCATCATTTAAAAAAAAATTAAATATTTGTTGTCATTTCAGCTTAAAGTGTTTTCATTAAACAAAATGAACACAGGGTACCCACACAGGATGTAACGAGATTTCACTACATATTTAAGCAAATGTTGAACACTTCGAACTGTGTTTAAGTAAACATATATAGTCTTTGTAACCGAAATCATCTGCTCCTTCACTTGAGGACACAACCAACACTTAGTTATGTCTGATAAAATCCAGCTAATTTCGTACTTTTAAAAAGCTAACTTACAGCTGTACTATTAAGGCAACACTTAGTGGGTAACAAGGTGGCTTAGGGAGTTAATTCCTGTTACAGTGTACCAATACTGCAAACATTTTGGTGTTTAATCCGGGGCGCACAACAGTTACACTTAAATGGCTGCACTCTGATGTTCACCCTAATTATGAAACCTTTCATTCTCTACAAAAGCTCCAGCGTTGGGCAGGTGACACCACGCGAGGGGATGGTCGAGAAGGCATGTGCGAGAGGGATGCAGTGACGACAGGCTCGTGCGTTAGAGTTATATCGATGATGGCATCGCGGGACCATGTGCAATGGAAATGGCGTGGGCCGGCGTTCATATTTCAGCAGCGGATTGATCATGGCCGATGTCAGAATACTTTCTCGGCTATACAGTCCACACTTATTATGTTGTCACCTAAATGGCGCAAATCCAAAAGAACAGACACCTCTCAACTTATAGATGTATCCAATCGGTGTGTCAAGCAGACACACGTTTGACGTTTAAATGAGAAAGTAAAACTGAAAACCATAATCGAGACTACTATGAGTGTATTGTATGGATGCCATGTATTTAATAAACTACATCATGATGTGAGGTGCATGGTGGTCGTTTATTTTTAAAATGTACTGCAGTAATATGTAGTAATATCCCGCAGTGACACTATTGTCACTTCATTATATTACTACATATTACATTCTTATTTATAGACTTGCCCCGACTATATAAATGTGAAATTTACACCAGTGGCCCAGGGTTACCAATGGACATGAGTGAAATATAATGATTTACTTTTTATTACACAGAAACTGTACCAATTTTATTCAAGTAATATAAATTATTATGTAACTTAACTCTTGGAAATTTTTACGTTTGGCAGTTTTGCTATGATACGGACATTACCTAGCCTCGAGTGAAATGCGCTCCAGAAGTGCAATTATTATTATTATTATTATTCAATGGCCCATTATTGTGAATGATGACAATGTTATTATCATACACTTTTACGTCGGTAGTGTAATATAGTGATTGCCTGAATTGGACAGATGTGGTATTTGCAGAGGCGACCAAAACACTGACCCAGACTTAGGATAACAACTGTATAGTTTCAAAGAAAATGAGTCAAGGGATTTAAATAGTAGGCCTTGACTGTAAGAAACTGTGTGGGGATTCACTTTTCCTGGGTTACATTTCTCAAACCATGTTACTCCCTTTCAAGCCTCGACAGATACTGCACACATTTGAGTAACGAATTATAATCTGGCTGGGGTGCCCTGGTTATAATAATAATTGCATTTCTACAGCACTTTTCACCCGAGGGTCACAAAGCGCTGCACACAGCTGTGGAGAGATAACACTCATCTTACAATGTTTGGGTTAAAATGCAGGTTGGGGGTCGACTCAGTCCATATTCATCAATTGATCAAATTACCACCACTGCAATAAATCAATGATATCGATTTAATGGAGAAACTAATCACCAAGCAGGAATGTGGAATTTACACCAATTGTTAAGGGTCACCAGCAGAGATGAGTGCCACCCATGATAATGAGACACCTTAATTTTGACATGAACTGTGAACTATTAAATCCACATACGATGTACATATCCCAGTGTGCATTGCAATTGTGCTAGGGAAAATACATAACGTACAAGTACTAATCATTAAGCTGGCAATTTAAAATGCAAGTTAGATTCACTCTTGATTACAACTTACTGTTTGCTGTGGCTAAATTAGTCAAGACAGAAATCCAATATCATGGCTTTAAAAAAATCACGTCTCTACAGGGCACATATTATGATGTGTGTTTACTTGAAGTCCTCGCAAAGATCACCCCGATTCGCTACCATCTTTTGGCCTGGTGCAATGAACAGTAACTGCTGAGGCTGAACCACTTGGTGGAAAAGTAGCTTTCGTTTCCCTGAGGAGTCTTGGTGACTTCATAAGAACGTGACATGTTCCAACACTGGTTTTATGCAACATACTGATTTTATTTGCACATCTCCAATTGTCAAATTTGGAAAAACAGAATCGGAGATGTGCATACTGACAAGCTATCCATTTTCCATAAAACGATCTTTACAGTGTATTCAAAAATAAAAAGTAAAATAGGCTACCAATCTCAAAAATACATCGTAATAATGGACGTAACAGGTTGAAGTTGCCAAGCCAATAAATAATGAGCCGTTTCAAATGTTCCTCCAGTTATCGCGATCCATTGTTCCTAGCCAGGTCTCCTGGATAGGCACGGTATGCATTATCCGTGAGCACCACCAGATTGGGCGGTGGCGCCCACGTATGGCTGGGTTTTGCTACGGTCCTGATATGACGCTTCGCCGCAGGGCGTGGCGAGCTGGAACGCCTGGTCGGAGAGAAGCCACACACCTGAAATGTCCAAGTGTCGCAAGAGGTCCTCTGAGTTGGGGAAAACCAGCATCATTGTAACGTTTGTGATGAACTTGGACCACTGATGCCAGGAATACACCTTTGCCAGCGCATTTGAAAAATTTCCACTCATTTTAGATCATACGCGAGCAGTGTCTGGCATCAGCATAACAGGAATATGTGATTATTAGTAATTACAAATCCAGTTTGGCATTGCTGAACAGAATTGTATAAAGCAAGGGACTCGCTTGAAAGTTTCTGTTTTAAAAATAAAATTTACAAGCTAAATATTTAACCGTAATTTAAAAACTCTGGGAACGTGTAAGTACAAACAGCACACATTGCACGCTGCGAAAATATATTAAGTGTTTTTTTTGGTATGGAAAACTTGTTGTTTGATAAAAACAAGTGGTTCGTACAGTTTTATAAGTGTGGATATTCAAATTTGTCATTTGTCTTAATGGATAGTGGGCCAGCACTGCTGAGACCTTGGGTTAAAATATACGGTGTCCACCTGGGGTCTCTCGAGCAACAAATTTTACGTTCTGGGTACTAATGATTGAATAATATTACTTTACATTTGGTTTTAACTTAATATGGCCTGCTGAGCTCAGCCAGCAATATAAATGTTTGACAATAAAAAGAAACCCATGGTAATGTAATCTCGACACAGCATGAAGTCTTGTAAACTTGTATTGGGAAAGAGGTCTAGAGATAAAGATAAGACAGCAATCCCTCTTGCCTCTTTCAGGGCCTTTCTGCGATGTCAAAATATTCCGAGGAATAAAGGCAATCTAATAAATTAAAAATTGTTCTTCGTACCTCACCTTCAAGTAAGACACCGTCACTTCAAGTCAAGGTGTCTTAACTGCTTAAATAAGCCTCAAGGCAGTGCTCATCTCTGTTGGGTGGCCCTAAGCTGGTGGTGGAAAAATCCATATTCTATTAACAGGTTTCTTTATAGGACAACCACGAAAGCCTTCTCACAAAGTGATCCCAATTTTAATTAACCCGAAAAAACATGATGAGCTTGGTCAAACTCGTTATTGGTATTTACATTAAAGACTCTTTGACTACTATCTGAGCGATCTATTAGAGTACAGTATGGCTGCATAAAGTACTCGGATTCAATATAAAATATAAATAAAACTATATACTGGAACAGCGGATGTCTGATAAGACTCGCATCCTCCACAGCAGTGTGGGGTTTACACCACTGGCAAGACTGTCAATGGAGATAAGCACTGACCAACACTTATTTAAACATAGAGACACTAAATAAGCCTTCACGACATGCGGAAATAACAAATTGGCAGCTTGCGTTGTAGTCTGCCTCCACTGGCACTTCAATTAAGCAGCTTGGCAAGTGTGGTAGCTGTTATCCTTGTGGGTACAGGGTGTCATGTGGCTTGGTGTGGCGTGGTCTGAGTGCGGGCCAGGTCGGTGGGAGAGGCAGTTACACGTTGTAGTCGGCGCTCTTCCCGGCGGGCTGCCATGCGCACACCTGCACGGCGCCCATGGCCGACGCGCCCACGTGGAAGAGCAGCTGCCAGGCCGTGCGGGTGTCGGCGAGGCGAGCGTTACACGCGCACACCAGGATGAGAGACGCCAGCGCCTTGGTTCTCCGCCAATGACATTGGCGCAAGAGGAGAGAGCACTGCAAGGGAGTGATGTCGGGGCGGGGGGGGCACGTGTTCGCATGTATATACTGGTGAACGTACATAAAAGGTTAAAAAAATTAAAAGGTGCAGCCTGCTCGTGAACAGGGCCTCCACTAATTGGAGCACTCGGCAGCACCTCTGGAGGGTATTTGGTCAGCTCTTCCATGCCAGTGAAGAGTCTTGGGCATCTTAGGGGAATCTATGACTTTATTCAACCTGCTGTTCGACTGTGCTGTACCCATTTATACTGCTGGGCAGACAAGTGCCGATTGTTTCGACTGCCACGTGGGGATGATAAAATCGAATCAGTGACCTGTGGATTGTAAGTTCAGTGTGAGAATGCTTGGACGAGAGCAGGATCCTCCACACGTGTATTTGTAGAGCCCTGTGTCAATGCACTGCTGGATGAAGGCCCACCCACAACCGCCCCCCAAGCCGTGTGGGTTGTGGAAGTTGGGCAAGGAGTAGAGATTAGGGGGCATTTAAGTATCGTAGACAAATGTGGTAGCCTTTGCTGCACTGCTCTCTGCTGGCCAAAATGTGGCCCAGCACATACAGACGTAAATAAATACAATTAAACACAGGTACATCTCATCTCATTATCTGAAACCGCTTAATCCTATATAGGGTCACGGTGAGCCGGAGCCTATCCCGGAAACACAGGG
>JAZEWT010000020.1:9126400-9141197 GCA_036362905.1 Mordacia mordax | reverse complement strand
TCGACCCAAGCACAACGCAGGCTCAAGCCTGTACGGACGAGATGAAATCGGACGCTTTTTGGCCACAGGCAGTGAGAGAGTGCATCACTGGACGAGTCACACAGGCACGGGGCTTTATTTGAGAAACTTTATTACCGCCTTGCCATCAACAGGTGCTTATTATGCCATGTATGGGTCATAATGCGGTTATATTCGGGATGCTAATATGTAGTACATGACTCATTTAATACACCCGCTTTCTAGAATGCATTTCTTAACAGCATTGTTATTTATATTGTAAAAAATACAGTTTCCCTTTATCAGACCCACACTTAATGAATAATTCAATCGATTCAAAGTTAATTAATGGAAATGGGGAACGTAATCTGATGTCAGTGAACAAAAAAAGTGAATGAATTCTTGACCCATGACGTTTACCGACGTGATTTGCATTTTATGTGTTACGTTAAAGTCATATATACAAGCACTGCCATCAATACCAACAAAGCTGTGCCTCTCAGATTAAGACAAGGTAACGCTTTTGCAGTGTTTGGGCGATCAGTGCTGCAGTAATTCTTACCGTAAACACCATTTTACGAAACAAATCTCCGATTACAAAAATATCGGCAGAATGTTATTTCTTACAAAAAACGAAAGCGGCTTTCGTTCATTTTGCATTCAAATTCCCACCAAAATGTGGAATTTCAAACAAAGGCATAAATCTGTTCAACAGTGGCATATACAAGCAGTGATAGTGAAAGCCCCTATTTACGTATATGGATGTGAGCCTCTCTGCAGGGTGTTCGTTGCATATATTTAAACGTGACAAATATTTTTCACGTCGCATTCTAGTTTGTAGGGCTAGGTACTGAACACCTACTCAATTTACACAACAAAAGGGGATGTTAAGTCAATAAAGCATGGCCAGCCTCATGTCCTGCGTAATGCTCATGTATAAACACAAGCAATTTGGACCACAAGAGCCACCTAGTGGTCCGTGGAGACGAAACCCGAGTGGGGCAGGGGAGCCTTAAGAACCTCCGATATACACAACACCAGGCATTTATTTAAGGCTGAGTTAACCTGGGGGAAGCTAGGCATAGGTTTATACAACCCCCACAATGTGCACTGGGTAAGGAATTGGGCCCACATTTCCAAGACCCTATAGCACAGCACAAGCCACTTGTGCCCAATACATAGATGTACACACAACAATAACTTGAGAACACGGACCAAAAATCAAATGTGTTATTTCAAATAAAAGCGCAATTCTGCTCAACAAGCTGGCATAAACAAGCAACGGCCTTTATCAGACATCCACTTATTTATAAGCCTCTTTATCAAGGTGTTATTTGCATATATTTAGACACACACGCAAAGCAATGTGAAAATCATAAGCAATTTCCTTATTTTATATACGAGTATTCTGGATAATTGAGGTGTCATTATGTCAGTCACGCTTTGCAAATATTCTGGCAAGTCCAATTCTTCAGCTTGCTTATTAGTTGTGCAAGTATGCTTGGCAAATTGAAAGTAAATTATAATTATGGAAACAAACACATCATAAGCAATTAAGAGTCATTTCGAATTGCACCAAGGATAAATATTGATTTGCCCTGTTCTCATAAGCTTGCATGTAAATGTTCGTGTCAGGATGTATCAAGGAACACACATCTTTAAACATTCTGAACCATAAAATGAGGATGTTTCCTAAGCCTACCATTCTCAAACAGTGGGTGGCGACCCATTAGTGGGCCGCCAGCGCCACCTAGTGGTCCGAAAAGACCAGACGCAAGTTGAACAAGCGGGCCTTGAGGTGCAAACGGTTGAGCCCTCGTACTAAACTATGTGCTGTATTTTATTCGAGGTCTTTAAACATATATTGGAATTTTTTAAGATAATACTGTGCCTACGAAAAGAAATGTCTCTCGTTTTGTATTTTATGGCTTAATTCCGAGATTGAAACAGCACATAATCCGTGCGAGGTTAAACAAAACCCCAGCATTATTTTTACATCAGCAATGTAAATGATGTAGGTTTTCACGGCTCGATGTATGATTGCTTAGAAAAGCTGCTCTTGGGACAGCCACGGCGATCGCTCTCTCTCTCTCCATCGCGACATTTCGCCTCACACGTTCGAGGCATCCTCAGGCGCATCCTCAGGCGCATCCTCAGGCATTCGAGGCATCCTCAGGTGCCTCGAACGTGAGGTGAAATGTCGCGACGGAGAGAGAGCGATCAACGCGGCTGTCCCGACACATCAGCAGTGTTCAATTATTATTATGAAGTGGCCCAAACTCTAGGGAAGTGGAATTTCAAACAATCACGACAAAGCTACTGAAATGAACACCACCCCACTGCTTGGGAGATATATTATCGCGGGATGTTTTAATGTCAACATTATATTAAGTAAAACTGATCTTGGCCATTACAAACGTTCCCCTTCATTGTCAAAATTATGGAAGTAAAGCACAAATGTCGGCTAACTCGTATAAATTTTACAACACATCCCATATTTATTCCACTCAAGCACGTGTGCAACGGCTTCATCTCCATTGATGACATCGAGTCAGCTTCAGAAATTACGAATTCTCAAGCTGAGGGCCGGTCTCTCTACGGATTAACTACTATGTCTCAAACAAAAGAGGTACTTATTTTACTCAACCTCAAGAGATGCTGGACTCAATCCTTTCCCCCAGCTGAGATTAGATCTTCTGAAACTGAATTCTCAATCATGTGCTATCACCACAATATCAACCAGATGGCCCCTCACCCAATCCCCATATTTTTAAGACATACCACATTTTTATGACAGGGACTTTGTAACAATTAAGTGTCCCCAAACGTTGTAAAAGTAAGGTAAAGTGTACAAGGCATATCAAACATATGGGCAAAGTGACAAGGATGACTTTTAACTAGTATGCGTGGATGTATATTTAGAAACCACATAAAGAGCAAACTACGACACTTAGTCAACATGGGCAGTTCGGTAAAGCAAGATATAAAAAGCGCAACCTGGCCAATTTCAAAGAGCACGGGCTTTTTGGTCACACTGCTGAAGGAAAATGTTATAAGGCTTGGCATGACATTCCCAACAGTAGTCGTCCTAGGGATAAACGAGCCTGTTATCATCGGAATTTGCAATTCCACCTGCAGCTCAGGTGTATATAAGCACTGCCCCAAGGTTAATATGGACGCCTTGGACTTGATGTATACATAAAACGGAACAGCATGAGCAGTATACATAAAATGTGGAAATATTGAGCGTTCAAGGGCATGAAATCACAAATTAAATGCCTACTGCCTCTGGCCCATCAAAGAATGTTAAACAGGAACCATCTGGTTTGGTGGCATTATCCTAATTTGATTCCAGAATTGTGACAACCAAGCTTGCTTTTTATATATGCTAAATTAAACACGTTAGCAGAACAAAGACTATTTTTTGAAAACACGGACGTCAGCATTACATCAATATATAATGTATGACTGACATGGCAATTGTGTGATTGGCGTCACGTCTCGATACTAAGCATTTCAGTGGGAATGGTTAAAATGTGTAATATAACAATATGCAGGAAAGGGTCTCCTTTGGATGTCAAAAGAGATTAACGTCTGAAGTAATAAGGAAACCTCTTGGACAACACTTGGGTGACCTGATAAGAGTGTTTATGACATCAGAGCAAAATATCACAGACCTGGATTATACTGCATTAAGGGACAAGTAAAATGCTGTGACGATTTTTTGTGCATGCATTGTTGACCAACATGAGCACCCATTGTGAGCAGGGGTGGCTGGAGCCCAGATTGTAATGCAGGATTCTGGTCAGTGCTGGTGCAGTCCTTCCTTTAACACGATAAGACGCCTGAACTACCGAGACACGACGTCAACATTTAGTGTAGAATCTGATTGAGGTAGTTTCACCTTGCATGCTTTAAATTGATGAAAATCCAGTTTTATTTTACCTTGGGCAACATCAACACAGCGATGTGTGCAAGTGAGTCGCGCGGTTCACTGACAACAATCATCGCAGGTAGTAGCATGGCTTGCACCACATTGCAAAACTTTTGCGAGTGAAGCTAAGTCCTCTTAAACCCAAATGTGTAACCCATTCTACTACACTAACACCAATATACAGGACACAAACTAAATTACCGAGCCTCACTGTTGTGGGATTCATACCTCATGAAACTGGCGGTTAAATTGTTCGATAACTAACTTATTGATCAAGGCTTTAAAAAAAAAAAGCAATATTCACTCGAAAAACCGACACACCGAGTATCAAGAATTTTCCAGGAGGCGCCTGCTTGGAACGTCTGGCCAGTTCCTTGAGTTATAATAACCGTGCGGATTAACCAGCTGTATAACAATGTTATCTTTCCATAACGGTCAATGCAAAACATCTCCCTGCTCAAATTAGCATGTGGCAGTGTTGTTCTCCATTTAGAGCCTCGAGTCACCCATTACAACTTTCCATTAACTCTGGATTGGGTAATGGTGGCCTGAAATTAGCACTCCTCAGGATTTTATGCGACAACCTTGCGACAAAAAGCGAACTCGTCAAAACACAGCTCCAAGAACGGATTCTCATAAGGTCTATAGACGTTCACTTCGCAGAGGTGAGAGCATGGTGGGATGAGATGCGTATCAGAGAAAGGAAACTGGGGAGTTTTGAATGTGGCAGTTCACAGGATTGATTGGTGTGAGAATCTTGGATCATGAAAGAGAGAAAAATAAAATAAAAATTGACGGGAATTAGAGATTTCGGAGAGTGTCACGCTTTAAACAACTTGTTTTGCATACAGGTCTGCAGAGCACGTATATCGCAAAAAAAATTGATCAAAGAAGGGCAAGAGGGTGGAAATAAAAACATGGTTGATGTTATCAAGGGACAGGTCTCAAGACAGAAGACTGCGTCAGAAATGAGAAGGGGAGGAACAACATGGGTATCTATGGCCGCCAACCTCTTCAGACACAACAGCGCGAATGATTACTTTGTACTAACGGTGGTCTGGGCCTCACCATATGAACGTGGGATTTTCACCACAAGGGTCAAGCTCAAAGATACAAGCAATTGCTCCGTTGAGCAGGGACAGATTTGACTTGATGTTGACTTGTTAATGCGAAAACAAATCTTAAAGGACTCTGAGCTGATTAGAATACAGGGCTTAAGAGTTATCCACACCCACAATAACTACATCTAAGCACCAACACGCTGTCTCGTTACAAGACTCTAACATTGACCCATGTAGGTCACGGTGGTTATCCTGAATGCATCATTTTCTTACCCTAATAATATATATAAAAGTGTAAGCACTATAGTATGTAATTTACAATAGTGTTTTGGTTACAGTAACACCATGCTGATTTACTCAATACAACTGAAAAAATTACACCTATCACAGCAATAGTAATGTACAGTAAACCTTATTCAAACCGCAGTGATTGCAAAATAGTGCAAAGGTACACTGTGACAAAAGAAACTGAAAATGAAGAACTATTATGGTTTTCAGAAGTGCCCTGGAGTTGAAAGGCAACTGAATGTGAGAGTAATTGAAACCACAGTTATGTGCTCTTTTCTCTTTCATACGCTGTTATGTTACTTCTGCACCATAATCAGCCTCCAATTACTTAGGATTTTAGAATTCCACGTGCAATTTCCCAAATAGCTTAAATGCATCGATTACTTTAATCAGAACTTTGTCAAGCTTTCCAACCAAGTACGAAAGCGTTTGTTCCCTCGCTCTCTGCATCTGTCCATAACAGGGGGCTGCACCATACATACAGAAAAGCGCACGTCAAGAGCCTTACATAATCCACGCTTAAGCATTAGTTTTCCTCACGTGTACAAAATGTAGGTTGCATGAACCACAGCAATCATAATATGCGATGAACTTAGCCATTGTGCAAAACACGAGCCTATTCTATTTCTGCGATAGGCAAATGTTGGTGACAACTGTGGGCTCTTTTTTGACAATACCACGTAGGTTTCCGCGCTTGTGCTGTACAGCTTTACGACGCCTGCTCGCGTTGTGGCGCTCGCTCTGATGTTCGGCTTTGTCGAGTGACCCAGATAAACATCGACTGCTGCTGGCCTCACATTAATCCAAGCTGCTGACATGCAATGGTTGTTCCCACCTTCCACTTGCTCGTGCACACCTTTTGAATGTTTCAATAATAATTAAAAAAAGTAATCACGAAGCGCAAGCTAAATTGTTAACATTCTGAAAATGTAATAAGCTAGCATTAGCGGCATCTGGTTTTGGTAATCTGACCACGAAAACAGGTGACTCATAAGTGATGATGCCCCAGCAACTGGTCACAAGATACTATGGCAAACACTTAATTTGTATGGATATAGATTGGGTAGCAATGCTAAATCTATGCCTAGGTTGTAATTCCAGCTGCTGCCTTCTGGTCACAAGTTGATCCCACTCGTGCCTTCAGGAAAATGCTCACATTCGACAGCAGTTCACGACATATGAAAAACATTGACCGCATCTTGCCACCCTCGCCAAAGGGCATATTCATTCATCTACCCCAGCTCAATGAGCAATTAAAAAAAAATTCTGTCGTGGCCAGTAAACATTATTTTCTGAGCTGACAGGGTGGTATCATCATTAACTGGAGAGAATGTTTATTTCTTAAAAACCCAACAAATAATTGTAAAGTAATAATAATAAATTGCATTTATACGGCGCTTTTCACCCGAGGGTCACAAAGCGCTGCACAGAGCCGCGGAGAGAACGGCACGTCAACAACAATGACAGAGGACGTAAAATCAGCAACAATAACGTTTTTTTTGTTAAACAACCTCATGTCATAAGGTTGTAAAACCCGTTGGGAGCCGTAGGTGAGTCAATGCTCTATGCCACAATAGTCCGTCTGCGACTACTGCGTGGCTAAGTTTTTTTCGCGGTTTGCGCTGCACAACTCTCCGACGCGCTCTCGGGTCGTACAGCACGAAGTCTGACGTCGGCCAATTCGGATGCCGAAGAAGCTCCCGGCGTGCAGAGCAAGGTCGGACATCGTGCAACAAACACATTGGGGAGCTGCTCGTGTACCCGTTGCTCAGAAGTACGTGCAGCCTCAGCAAATTGTGCGTAATGAAAACGTAATTAAATATGCAAGACGCAAGAGCCAAGGTTAACGGTCATTAATCAACACCAATGATAGGACAAGTGTTCCTCAGTTAGCTCTTTCCTTTCCCAAATACGGATCAATATATTTTTTTATGTGTTCGCCTGACTGTTGTCACATGACTACCTGAATGTATTTATGTTGTACTGATCAACAACAAAAAAAAATTGCAAATATACATTATTTATATGGTATCTCGATGGATTCACACATGACTTAAAGACTGAACGATATATGGCCTTGATAAGCAGCAGATCAATACTTTTCACATTCTCTGAAGACACCGTCAGAATGTGGCATGGTCTCAAGTGCAACAACACCACAACACTGCTCATACCATGGGACTGGCAGGCGAGCAGGTGGCAAGGCGCTAATCCTGAATGAAGTGGCCTCAAGGGTGGGATGACGTCGAAAGTTAGTTGTGCTAAGGGTGGGTGTGGAACTGAAGGAGAAGGTACGTAGTAGGTGGGAGGTGTCGGGGGCTGGCAGGGGATGGGAGGAAATCTCTCAGAGTTCGGAATGTGTCTTTCCCCGCAGGGAGAGGAGGAAGTTGACAAAGTCAGCCTCCTGCAAAGAGAGACAAGAGAATCATGTCAGACATCGGGTTATAACGCGACACAAGGATGACAATGCTGTCACGAGTCGGAGCTGGTCAAAGGCACATCAGCATTAACTCACAAGTACACGTAGTCTGTTTCGCTGGTCAAACAAGCGTGAGGTAGAAACGCGGGCAGCAGATGTGTTGACAAGGAGACAGCGGCGGCCCTAGAGACTGGCACATGCGTGCTTGACGCAGAATAATGATTTTACGTTTATGATGAAAAAGGTTTTCAAGGCTCGACGTATGGGCACTGCTCTGTCTGGCTGATGATGCCTCCGATGTGGGAGGCGAAACGCTACAAAGCAGGAATATTCGACGTGGCCCTCGCGAATGAGCAGCTATAGAAAGCAATTCTCGTAATGTACATCTCTCGAGCACCTTTTACCCAACGATCACAAGGCCCTGTACAAGGATCTCATCTCATCTCATTGTCAGAAACTGCTTAGTCCTGTACAGGGTCGCGGTGAGCCGGAGCCTATCCCGGCAGACACAGAGCACAAAGCAGGGATATACCCGCGATGAGACGCCAGTTCATTACCGGGAACTGCGGGTAAATTAAGTCTGCAAACCAATTAACCTATGCAGCAGCATGTTTTTTGGACTATGGGAGGAAACCGGAGTGCCCGGCGAAAACCCACGCCAACACGGGCAGAACATGCAAACTCCACACAGTAAGGCACCCGAGCCGAGATTCGAACCCGGAACCTTCTTGCTGTGAGGCGACAGCGCAACCCACTGGGCCACCATGCCGGCTCTGTACAAGGGTAAACAACACTAAATTCTAGTTACCATATTCTGCAGGATGTTGGTGACAACAGTCTTCCACAAATCTCTGCTCTTTGAATTTCTAAGAATGTCCATTGCTGATTGTTCAGTCATGTCGATAGACTCTTGACATAAATCAATCTTAGTCGTCTATGATCTCTCTTTCCTTCAAAATTTCCAGTGGTATCCAGATTTTCAATTTCCTCTTTCCTCATAATGTGCCCAAGAAACTTCTATTGTCTCCTGCTCATGTGATTTAATGCCTTCTTTCTGCATCCGATTCGTGACAAAATGTCTTCTTTTGTGGTGTGACTTGTCCGAGATACCTTCAAGATGAGTCCAAGGAACCACATTTCAGTTGCTTCAATTCTCGACTCTATACTTGGTGATATTGTCCAACATTCTGAAGCATACGTGAAAACTGGTATAATGTAACAATCAATAACTCTTAGTTTCGTTCCCATAGAAATTTTATTATCAGTATCTTTTTCATTTTTAAAAAGCTATCTTTGGTCATCCCTCTCCTCCGTTTTATTTCATGATTACATTTACCATATGATGTTATCTAGCTTCCCTGATAGTTGAATGTATTTATCTGTTTAACATTTTCATTACCTATTTTGATGTTGCATACAGGTACACGTTTCTTCTTTGAAATTACTATGCATTGTTTTCCTAGAATTGATAGTTAAACCCTGCTCCTCACTTTTACTAACCTTATCCAGAATTTCTTGCAGCTTCCCCTCTGAATCCAATAAGAAAACTACATAATCCGTATAACGCAGGTTATTCATATTCTGTCCACCAATTATCAACCCTGGCAAACCTCCAATTTTTTTCAAGATTTGTCTGGTAAAAACACAAAGCCTTGCCTCGCACCTCTTTTAATTTGGATGAAATCACTTAGTTCATTTCCGATCCTTTCTGCTGTGATTTGATCCCAGTATATATTCCTTACAATTCTCAAATCTTTACAATCAATGTCCAGTTCTTGAATAATTTTCATTAGCTCCTCGTGTTTTATAACATCGAATGCTTCGTTATAGTCTCATCTCTCATCTCATTATCTGAAACCGCTTAATCCTATATAGGGTCACGGTGAGCCGGAGCCTATCCCGGAAACACAGGGCGTAAGGCAGGAATACACCCGACGACGGGACGCCAGTCCATCGCCGTCGTTATAGTCAATGAAACACTAATACAGATCCTTTTTCCATTTCAACTGCCCTTTCTGAAAGCATTCGGATGATAAAAATTACATTTCTTGTACCTCGATTTTCAACAAAACCAAATTGAACTGTTGAAACTTCTGGTTTTATTCTGCTTCTGGCTCTGAGCATCAACATATTTAATAGGATATATGTTACATGGCTCATTAGACTAATGGTTCTATTGAGGTCACCTTCAATCGCTCTAGGTTTTTTAGGGAGTACAATAAAGATCGATTTACTGACATGCTCAAGTGTCTCTCACTGCGATAAATCTCGTTGATAATATCTGTCAATTTTTCTAAGCCAAAGTCTTCCAAACATTTTATTTGTTCTACTGCTATTTCATCTGCTGCTGCAGCTTTGTTGCTTTTCATTGTATTAATAACTGTTCTTACTTCTGACTTAAGAAATTTCAAACCATCCATCCATGGCTTTCCTTCTTGTGTCATGAAACAAATCTTCAATATATTCTGTCCAATTCTTCAAAACTTGCTCTCTCTCTCTCTCTA
This sequence comes from Mordacia mordax, assembly GCA_036362905.1. Lineage (NCBI taxonomy): Eukaryota > Metazoa > Chordata > Hyperoartia > Petromyzontiformes > Petromyzontidae > Mordacia > Mordacia mordax. The sequence continues at coordinate 9,130,994 of JAZEWT010000020.1, read as the reverse complement.
GGAGTATGTCACCAATTTTAGCTTTTACGCATTCACTTGCAGTGCACACTCCTTTACCTGTGATGTCTTTGATATTCCTATACAATGATGCACCATCATTTGCTTTTCTATTTCTGTGCACTGCTGATTAAGCCATTTTTCTTTTTCTATCTTGCTTAATGATCACATTTTATCATCCAGTATCCAATACTCTGTCATATTACGGTTTTTAATCTGTCTTCTGGCCTCCATTGATTCCAGGATCTCCCCTGTCATCCGTTTGTGTTTCTTCAACCGTAACTCTGGTCAGAGAGGCTAATGGTTGCTATGCTTTGCCCAGGGGCAACCGAGAGACCGCAGTAACCGGAGGGTACCTGTCTAACGAATACCCTAACAGCTGGGACTGCCTCACTCTGGGATGTAGTTCAACATCATAGACAGAACACAACAACACACAAGCTTAGAAGCCTCACGACTAATCGGATAGAATGCGGAAAGAAAATAAAAATTAGCCATGCGTGCTCCAACTCACCTTTCTACCGCCAGTGTAGGGCCCCACAAACCTTCCGTAAGAGTATTGGTTGATGGTGGGGTAACCGCGGACACCCTCTTGGCTACACAGTTCGTTATTGTCCTCTTTTGTGCAGTCCACAGCGGCCAGGGCCACCTGGTGAACATAAACATGTGACTGATTTCACGGCCAATGTAATACACATTATCGCACATTTGGGTTGGGTTACGTAAGAGTATGATGTCAAAAACAATCCGCCAACAGACACATCCAATCGGTGAAGTTTTGTCACATGAACAAGATCGTCTCAATGCAGTACTACTTCAGAAAACTGGTGTGTTAGAGAGCAAACCCACATGTACAAATATATATGCGTTTGGCATAAATCCTTGTCTCAACAGGTTATTATCATGGTCACCGTACATCGGTTTCAAGTTTCTGTAACATAAGTATAATTGTACTAAGACTCATCAAAAAGATCTGCTCAGGTTGACTTACGCTACAAGAAATACTCATTTAAAGTTGACTTACGATTTTGCAATATATTTATTTTTTTTACATGATACAGTTGATTTTCCCTCCTTTCTCATTGCTTAAGTAATGCACTTTGTTTACGTTTGCTATCTTGGCGACACAGGTCACCCTTGCAAATGATACGACACCGATGTCATGATTTCTCACTCAGCTAAACAAAATAAATTTTAAACAACACTTAAAACTAGCAAAACATTAAATGCTCGCGAGTGCTAAAAGTAAAGACACCGCAAGTGTAAAATCAATGCTCTTTCACTAAATCAGTTCTTAACCAGTGTCTCCCTGCTGAAAGAAGCAATGAGTAGTTGCTGAACACCACTGGTCGCCCTGAGCCATTGGTGTAAATGTCAAGTTTCTATGGTAGAGGGCTAGTTTGTCAGCAGTTCAACTACTGGTGATGTCCCAGAAAATTAGACAAAATGTATCAACCCGACCAGGATTATAAGTCAACAGTTGATAACTCTGGGATCATATCCCAAGCAGCCACTTTAATTTAAGCCAGCTTCTCAAGCACATGTGATGGTACTGTCTCGGTCAAGAAAACCGATAATTAAAGACAAATAAAAAATCAGGCAACATTTTACAACTTATTTATCTTTACCCCATTATTTGGTTTATTAATACGGATTCATTCACCTGCAGAGTTTAACAGTGCTATAAAAAAGCAGTGGCTCCATTTAGAAAGTTAGTACACGTTTTTATGTGCAAAAGGATTACAAAAACGTGACAATAAATGATAGAAGATCAATAACAGAGCGAAAGTTGGCATCGTAAATACTTGTGTACCTTACGGTCCTCTTTGAGTTTTGCTGCTGCAGCTGTGAAGTGTGGCTTGGCCTGTTTGCAGTGGAAACACCCTGCAAAAAGTGTTCAGTGTTAATTCAAGCCCTGCATCTGGACTGACTCCTATTAAGCTTCATTTGTTAAACTATAGTGTGACCCAACTACAGCACTGCTTATCAGACATGCAAATGAAGGCAGGCCCATGATATTTAAAATCTAAAAAAAATCCATAGCTGATGCTCATACAGGCAGGCGAAGGCACCATTGGGATTGTTACTCCATAAAATTAATATACAACCCCCCCAAATTTTTTTTTTAATTGTTGCTAATTTTCCGTTCTAATGTCATTGTTGATGTGCCATTGTTTCCGTAGCTCTATGCAGCGCTTTGTCACCTTCGGGTGAAAAGCGCGCTATGAATGCAATTCTTATTATTATTGCATGTGTATACGTTCAATTGTAACAAGCACAGCATAGCAGTAGGGAAAGACTATAATGTATGCAACATACATGACCCACTGACGTAGAGATCGACCTTCACCACAATTCAATGGACTGAGCATCCCTGACTCAGGGCCACCGGCAGGATTATGTGCCACCCAGTTGTTCAGTTTTTCGCGAGCGGACATTTGTCTGCAGCGGAGAGATTTGACATACTCAACGGTCGTGGCATTTCCGCAGCCAGGTGGAGGCGCGACTCACAGGGGGCGTAGAACATGAGCAGGGTGTGACGCTTCTTCTTGAGGAAGTCGCGGTAGGTTCCGCCCGACAGGTGAGCCACGTCGTTCTCCTGCTCGTCCCAAGGCACCTCTGGAGGGGGCGGCGGCTGGGGGCTGCCGGGAGGCACCAAAAGAACACCGCCACAACTCGTTACGGTGAAGTGCGCCGGCCCAGTTATCTGCTATATATAGCGGAGCAAATGTTTGTATGTATGTACCGGCAGTTACTGACTTACAAAAGTTCAACTTATGAAGGCTCAAACTTTGAACAAGCTCCCAAAAGATTCTGTTAATTGTAGTGTGCAGTATGCTGCCTGCAGTATAATATAACACACTGTGTTCTGACTATACATATCTACAACAGTGCAAATAATGTCCAAATCCATAAAGTATCGAGCACATTACCAATTCGTATAGAGTATAACATGACGTTAAATGTTACATTGTGTTGTCAATTGCAAACAAATCGACTCACGAACAGAACTCGGGAACTGAACCCGTTCGTGGCCCGGGGTACTCCCTGTATGCGTATATATCTGCACTGCGGGTACCATGGCCAAAGCCGTCATGAACGCACACTTAATCTGCACAGCACCAAGGCTTTTACGTCTTATTTTAGCTTTCAAACTTTACACATATTTTAGCTTTCAATTCCCACTTTAACACGAGTACCATTCACCCTCCAAGGCATTCTTCAGTGTTTATCCACGAAGACAGCCAGGCTTAAGCGGTCATTTCTGCAGAAAACGTCACACAAGAGACGTCCGTAGGGTGGGTACTCGGCTGGTGTGTTTTAAAATCGTGCCAAGTGTGGCCTCATCAAGATGAAGTTAAACATTTGGCCCAACGTGGTAATGGGGAATAATCTGCTATAAAGAAAAGGTGATGCTATTTCTTGACCTCATACATTACAGCTAAATGGTATCTATATATACACTATAGTTTCATTAGTACATATATGTGCTGTTCCTTCCCATTTTTTTTGTTTGACGTCCTTCATCGGACTACTCTGATATTGTTGTTGTTGTTGAAATGCCGTTGACTCTATAGCGCCGTGCAGACCTTTGTGACCCACGGGTGAAAGGCACGTTGGAAATGCAAATATTATGATATTTTTTATTATAGTTTTTGTTCATTTCAAAGAAAAACTGTTCATATCAACTTAGAATTGGAAATGTCGCTGTCATGTGGCAACTATAAATTAGCAAACCATGACTGCCCACTCCATCTGCTGTAAAAAAAAGTGCCATTGACAAAACATTACCCTCCTGTGCTTTTTGTATTAAAAGGCAGTCTGAGGAAGAGGCAGGGGTTTATATTTGTGAGTGTGTACTTTATCCAGACAGCTCCTTAATTTTTTATTGATTTTGGTTAAATTACGTGAACAAACGCCGTAATCTCCCTGGGTGGCACTGTGGCTAGAGCACATGACTCACTGTGTTGAGGTCTTGGTTCAAATCACATTCAAACCGAACGCAGCATATAATACCTTTGGGGTTGGGGTTGATGTAGATAAAATAGGTGTATTCAGTATTGCAGAGTGTAGAGTAAATCGTGCATTTTCCTGTTAGCAGAGTGCCCTCTACCATAGTAAGGAGGATTTATACTGCATCTAACACAGATAAGCGCTGCACCACACCTGAACACGCAGTGAAACATTTTTGCCTTTTCACGATTCACCTACTTTAAGAGCATACTGATTGCCACAAGTTATCGTCAAACCCATCAGCGACACACACGGTGGGTGCCCGTCAGTTGCGTACACACTCGCGAATCCACGAGAGGATCTTGTCCGTGGATCGCAGGTCAGACAGCGTGTACTTCTCCTTCCCGTCCTGGAAGAACTTCATCGTGGGGAAGCCCTTGATGGCAAAGCGCTCTGCAATGGCTTGGTGTATGGTGGCATCAACGGCTGCCAGGACTCCAGGGCCCTGTCACAAGCAAGACACAGTGTTCCCCCGTATAGCGTTAATGATTTTGGAGCAAGTGCTCTTAGCGAGTAGCACCTATCAAGGACGACACAGATGCCCAGGTCAGCGTTACAGACTATGGGGACAATTGCTGTGCAT
>JAZEWT010000020.1:9106512-9125978 GCA_036362905.1 Mordacia mordax | reverse complement strand
CTCATCTGTAAACTTTTAAAAACCGTCACTGAATGCTTTGGATTCCAGTGTCGAGCATAATAAAGTCGGGTTGCAGTACGCAACGTGCACAAGTATTGGTTCAATTGTCGAACGTAACTGATGACCGAACGACTCGGAGGCACGAGGAAACCGCAGAGAGGCGGAGAGGGAAGGCAGGCACCCACCCAGTCAGCCGGCGCCAACATTTGCCTGACACTGCATCCTATATATATATTACGTTATTGGCCAATTAATATTCAGCTCCAAGTCAATCTGTCTGTCCTCTCTCAGTTTGCTCTGCAGAAGGTCTTTTGCCTGCACTGGCAGCCTATTTAATTTGTTCTGTCACACGGTATGGTGATTATCGCTATTGATGACCGTGCACCAATGCAAGGGCATTTCCTACAACACATTTGTGCAAATTCGATTCAGAGCAGTGCATCAGGTTACGCTAAACGGTGCTCCGTATTAAAACAAATGCGTTCACGCATCACTCAGTCACTCACGTGTGTCATTATTCATTGTTATTTCTTAATTGCTCGCTTCGCTTGTTGGTTGTGTGCTCTTTACAGTCGATATCATTAAAATGTTGCACATAACACACGTTAGTTAAATAAAAGTAAAATAAATCAGCAATTCACACTGTAGGGTAAACACAGGTAAGACGTTGTAGAATTAACATCCTCACATTTTCCTCTGCGTTGAGAATCTTCGCAGCTTCATCGTAGTCTGGCTTCAGCTTTTTGCAGTGTCCGCACCCTGCGATAATATTTCGCGCACCACCCAGTTGGGATTAAATGACCCGCAGCGTTGAGAGTAAACGAAAAAGTACACGGAAAGAAAAAAAACCTACCACATTCAATTTGTTTTGGCCGTTAATTCTGAATTGCAAAGCCGAGGATTACAAAGCTGCCATGTACCAAACAGTCACTGCAGGTGTGCTGCCTAATGTGGATAAGAGGCTTACTGAAGACATTAAACAGTACTGCTGTGACGTCACCTTCTAGGAACACACAGTGATGTGTCTGCTGATTGTGATATTGCGAATGACAAGATGTTGGACTCGATAACTTGAAGAACGTAACTGGGGGGAAAAAAAACCCAATCCAATTGGCCTGATGAGCCAAATTATGTTTGAGAGAATGTTTGATTTGTACATCATTGTACGGTAGGGCAGAAACTAGTTGTGCTTCCCTAACCAAAGAGTGAATATGAGTTGTTTTAATGTAAAAGTCAGAGATCAGAGTATTTATCATCATTGGCGACCTTGAGTGAGAATCTCCACGTAACAATTGTTGGGGCCATCCTTTATACAAGAACACATTTTATCAACCCCAGACAGGGTTAACACCTAATTAGGATTTGAACTCGCAGACTTCCCATAGTGAGTCGAGGACCCAAAGTACAATGACAATGGCCGAAATTTACAATCAAACAATGTACGAGCGTGACTGGTCAGCATGGTCAGGCTGACGGGGAGTTAAAGAAGAGTCCTGTGATTGAACCCAACCGCATGGGTGACTTACAGGGAGCGTAGAACATGACCAACACGTTGGGGTGCTCATCCACGAAATCCTGGAAGTCTTCATCCGTTAGGTGAAACACGGACGAGTCGGTCTCACTCCACGCCACCTCAGGGACGTTGGGCTTGGGTGGCTCCGGGCTGCATCGCAATAAGGAGGAGGCACACGTGCGCAATTGCGTGCGCAAGCAGACACGCAGAGGTCCTCTGATTAACCGGACAAGCTTACAGACAAATGCGCCTCTAGATATCTACGGCCTTCGTCTCCCGATTTGCTGACGTTCACGCACAGTACCGGATACTCACTAAGGGCCGTGTAAACCTGGGGCAGCACCAGCATTGGTTGGGATACCTCCGGCATTGCAAGTATTAAGCCAGGTGGGGCGAATTTGTAGCAGTGCACCAACTACCGCACCGCCACACACGTGCAGCCAGCAGACAAAAAATGCTACGGGGTTTCCAAGCCATGAGGTTTGACATCAAAGACTGAACTTTAAAAGTTCAAAAACATTCTAAAGCGGTTGCTTTAGTCACATTTGATCAGAATTGGCTTTTATTCATTACAATTAAATATCACAAAGAAATATTCTGTAACAGTTGAAACCTGTTTTATTTATGGAGGTATAAACACACACATAAACCATGAAATGCACACAAGGCACTATAATGAACTTACTTTTTTAGCCATTCAACAATCTCGTTGGCCTGAGCTCCATAACTTTGGTAGTTGAATTGGAATTTTCCTTTCCTGAAAGAAATGAAAGCAAATGGCAAAAAGTTTAGAACTCAGTCACGCAAAAGTTTTATATTGAAAAATAAAATGGAGCATCAAACCAGCAGTCAATGGAGACATTCCTGCACACAAAGTGGAGAACACGTAATATAATTGTAAACGGTCTAATTTTTGTACTTGAGATCAAATGTCTCAGAAATGTATGAGGTTTATGAGAAATAAAATAATTATGCATACCCATATTACCTTTATACCCTTGTGCATAACATTTAATATATGCAGTTAAGATATATAATTCTCTGTTGAAATTAGCAGTGGTAGAAATTCTGCATTCCATGGCAGAATCCACCACTGTGTTTTGTTGCATGAAGTAAATAATTCCTTTATCAAACTGTGGAGGGATAATAGGCCGAGCCAATCTTCTACTGGAATTTGAAGTCACGATTACGTGTCAACTCCTCTGCCAGTGTGATTATATTTGAAAACAGAAATAAACCAACAATCGAACAATGCAAGACTGAGGTCAATGTGCCCTTCAAATGAGCGGTTGAGATGAAAGCCTATCTGCACTTTATTTCTAGGAGCATTGTCAGAGATGCAGGCTTCAGAGTTCACCAGACATGCATTGTGGTCACCCATATCACCCTCCCATCAAGCAGGTGCCTCATACCCGTACCACGACTCAGCTACACAGTATGGTTGCAATTCCGTGTGGCTGAAATTTCACTGCCAAATCTGGAGTGGCACAGCACCGAGCAATTTAGCCAGACCACAGTGGCTCAGGGCACTCATGATGGTTATAACGGATCGCTGAGCTGGCTCCACCGAGATGCTGGGCGTAATCCTGCCATTCAACTCTCCACAAAATACAAGGCAATTTGTATATATGGTGTAAACGTGGCGACACCTCAAAACGCTAAACACAACTGGTGGGCACATTTATTTTATAGGCGAGGGTCAGGCATGTCACTTTTTGGATGCGTTATGATACAAACAAAAAGGAATGCCTAAAAGAAGTTCACAACGATATTTAACTACGTAACTATGGTATTAAAAACTGAAGAGTCAAGCGTACGGTTGTGGCAGCATTTCAGTCCTCAACATACAACGTTTATATTACCTGACCTCATTCAGTCTCATACTAGGACTTAATTTCGATCAAACCCTGGTTAAACAATTATAGTTCCTTCAGTAATGAGGCAGAAGCTGTCGTCATTGTTTTTACTATCACTGTCACTATTAATTACAAGTAACATATTTCATCCAGCTCACCCATTTTGTTTTGACGCATGACCCACGCTTTTGTTGCAGTGCGTGCATAACTACTTGTCACGTTGATTTTAATTTCGCTCAGAATCCAACCACAAAACGACATCTCAGCGAACGCTTGTTCCCGAGACTTCAATTCTCCAGCTGGAGCAAAAATAATAATTACTCAGCTAGCCAGGATATATCTCCTTGTTAAATGCATTCACACACATTTGACAAAGTATTTTTAGACAATAGACTAACAGATTGCACAACTCACCGGCAACATGGTTCTATAAAAATATATACGGGATATAAATAAACAGGCGGCCGGGCAAGGGCATCGTATACCAGCCTCACGGAGCATTCTGCCTCTGACTTAAAAAAAAATATGTTCGAGCATTTGGTCAACTTGAAAGCGCGACAATAAAAGTGAAATACGCGGTGCTTTAACTGCCTAATAAAACAGCACTTGTAAAAGGGTAGAATTTCACGCGAGCGTTTAAAACGGATGTCAAATGCCATGACTTTAACAGTTATGTTCATGCGTAAAAAACACTTCATGCACAAATTGAGAACCGTTGAGCACAAGCTACAGACATGAGGATGTGTAATTCTAGTTGTGCGAAGAGGATGCAAGGAATTCTCAGGGTAAGGCACGCAACCTGGATGTTTATAAAATAGCGCCGTAGGAAAGCGTTGGACCCGAGACCAGGATGAACTGATAGGTGGGACACGTGAGCAGAGTGAAGAGATGAGAAGATCACAAATCCGAACGACGTCGAGGCACCCAGATGTTAGAGACCATATAAAGGTTGAAGGCATAACAGCCAGACAGTGGCCCGTGGAGGGTGGTTACCGTGCGGCAGTGACATCAGCCAGCAGGAAGGAAGCGACTGTTAGCGCTGGTCCACCATCAATATTGCCATGGTTACCTCCCCATCATCATGCTCAGCAGTCATGATCGATCTACTGCTGGATAAAGGGCTCCCCAAGCTGCCACTACCTCACAATCCTGTGATATAACTCCACCAGGCATCTGCGCGTGAACCGATTCCATCGCTCCATCTCTTTGTTGCACGTCCCCTAAGGTGCAGTCCACACATCGCCAGCTAATATCCCTGCTCGTTATCCTTCATCTACTCAACAGGTGTGTCGTACCCAAGCCCACTTGTCACGCACATTTGGATGCTGTGGTGAGCCAGTGCATTGTCTCGAATCCATGTTCCTCCTCCTGTCCCGCAAGGGATCTCAAGCACGCGTCTCTCCACGCTCTGAACGTGCGCTCAACACACGCGCGCGCAAGTCTGTGCCCCTTCCTGTGCAGCCACGTCTCCGCGCGCGCGCGCGACGGACGTGCACGACGCACGTGCACGACGCACGTGCACGACGCGTTACGCACTCGAAGTAGCAGAAGGTGGGGTAACCGGTCACGTTGAACTCCGCTTTAATCCCGTCGAATTCAGGAGGATGCACGTTCATTCCGGCCAGAACCTACAATGCACGGCACCACACCATCACACGCCACGTTTTAGTCTCTCCCAGTACCATCATTAAATCTGGGTGATTCCTGAAGGAATCACAGTCGATCCCCTAGAAATGGCCCCTGCACGGATTATTCATGCAGTGACCGTAATTCTTCAGGTGATTCCCATGTTGAAATATCTACACACATACCCGAGCAATCATCTGTGTGTGTAAATGACAAAACGAGTGGGTCCAATGCTAGTCCCAGTTGTCCAAGTGAGTTTGGGTGTCATCCCTGGTAGTCTTAGTGGTAGTCTGGGAGGATCCAGTTGTAGTCCTAGTGGTCCCGTTGATCAAGCACGATACCAGCCAGCCAGCGCCAACCAGAAACCACCATTGACATGTATCACGTGCGCATCGGTTGTTGGTTTACACGGTCCAGTGATGGCTATATGTGGCTACTCAGGCTCAGCTGGCCCAACAATTGCCTTGCTGGGTAGACAGAGGCAGTGGGAATTAAGAAACTTCCCCAGTAGTTCAACGGTACTGGTGACCTCCGCTGAGACAGTGTACGTCAAACCTAGCTCAAAGTTTGCTTGTACTGAATCAATGTTGCTAAGTTTGTACACTGCCAGAATGCTGTCCGATCGATAAAGTCATGTAAGAAATGTTATAGCGAAACCGACATACGAAGATGTATTGTCTGCTTACCTCTTTTACTATTTATAATCTCTGCAGCGAGAGACCAATGGTTGTGTCGTTTTGTATTGCAAGCCCAGTGTGACAACTACTATACGGTGGCAGTTGACAAGTCAAACTGAAAGATGAGCCTGCACTGTTGTCGGGAAGCTCACATGTGTCTTCTTGACCATGGTGGCTGCCTCCTGGAACACTGGTTTCATCCGCTTGCAGATGCCACACCCTGTATCGCACATGATTGACACATTCACACGCGGTCAATGTGGCTCTTGAAATGCGGTCCATAATAGGTGCTTGCCGACAGCCAGGAATGCTCATAGCCTTGCCCACAATAACTCTCATGACTTGAAGAAATAATGGAGCAAGATCATATTTAATTAACTCCAACCAGTCTAAATCGTTGTAAGTTATTACATGTGACATTAATAAATACACCATTATTTCGGGTTTGTTCTGCAGGAAAGTTACGCATGTAATGCATGTGTAAAGTAAGCATCTTATAAAACTGCATGTTTCCTGTCAGCAGGTCTGTCAATGTCAGTCTGGGCACTATAGGTGGAACTTACAAAAATATTACACAGTAAATGTGACAATATCTTCTATAACGACCATTTTCAACTTGTGGATCACGACCCATTAATGGGCCCATGAGTACCACCTAGTCGTCCGTGAAGACCATACAAAAGTGGGCCAAAGTGAGCCTTGTGGTGCAAAAGGTTGAGAACCATTGGCCTATAACATACCAGAGTCAACGCAACACAAACACAACACTCGTCCCCAACATATAATATGGCAATACAGACTCCCGTGGCAAAAACTGTTAGCGAGTACCCATTAAGGTCAATGCCTTCCACATGTTCCATAAAGGGACACGTGCTGAGAATCCAACTTTGTAGCAGCAATTGATTTCTAAATCCTTTAATTCGGTGGATGAAGCACAAGACAAGGATTAATTCCAGGCAGAAATTAAAGCTTTGGAACGTCGAAGGACCAAACAGATTGCACTTTAAAAGACTTTCTAACAGCCCGCTGTAGACACAGATGCGGACGCATCAAGCAACAATAAGAGGGCATCTCCTGAAAGCGGTAACGAGATCCTAAGCAAACAGCGAAGGAGCCGGAGGTTGCACGTGACGGGCGCACAGCCAGCGCCGTCGGCGTATACTTCCTCGCTGACCTCCACATCTGCTCGACAGTCGAGTCAGCGTATTTCAGGCCGCCCGCCCCCAAGGGCGGTGGCCCCCGTGTTACCAACGTGCCGAGGCAGGCCGCCCCCGCCGGGCGGCAACGCCGACGAGGGCGGCGGCTCGGAGCGAGGGGGTGCGAGGCCTGCGCCGCTTCCTCGCGCCGTCGTTCTGAGCTGGGTCTCCGCCGAGAGTGGCGTGGCGTTCGTGCGCGGGTTACGCACACGCGCGTGTACTAGCGAGCGGGTATGGTGGCGCAGTTGTTAGCGCACTGACCTGAGGTCGACTTAACCCTTAAAATGAGCCACTGGTGCGGTGTCTAAACATTAGCAGTGGGGAGATAAAGGTGGCCAGGCTTGGCGATGCCACACCATACCCTTGTATGGCATGCCAGAATGGCTAGCTTCACTTATCCCACAAGACCGTTTAAAGGCCACACGTGGGCTCTGTGTAGTGGAGAGGCCAAAATGCTGACTGTGCTATGGTCCCAGCCAAGTTGGGTGAAAATGACCCAAAATATACTTTTTCATCACCAATGAAATGATCCATATGTGTTGCTTGAGTTAGACCACATGATAGTTACTTTTACCACGTGAAGGAGTGGAGTGCCTATGCACATGGACGGTTCCATTTGTCTCCCAAATACTGATGTTGAGATATCACAGCAACTGGACTCTATGTGTGCAGTTTGTGTCCATGCACCTCAGCGGCAAGAGGAAAATGAATGGTCCCCTAAACTAGACACCTTCTGAAACCATGTGTCCCCTGTATTTCATTGGGCCCTTTCCGTTTATCTCCCTGAACTTGGTCCCATTGTCAAACTCGGTTCAGGTTCATACTCTCTAGCCTCTCCCCCATGTGACCCACTATCATTCTTCCACTAATGCAAATCATCCTATTAGCGCAATGCAATTATCGGTAGCTGTTTGGTCCTGTCGAGGCTTTTTGATACTAGAGCCTATTACGATGGACACAGGGAGCAAGGCAGGTCTAAAACTGGGATGCGATGCTAGTCCATCTATCGAATTGCACCGGGGGAAATTTAGTGAGCAGGCAAATTAAAATGTTATACAAACACTGGCGTATCTGTGCAAAACCCACGCAGACACGGGGAGAACATGCAACTATACACAGAAAGACATGGGAGCTGGGAATTGAACCCAACTCCTTCTTGATCTGAGGCAGCAGTGCTGTTCACCACACCACTGTGCCGCTCCACAATCGAATTTAGCTGCTGTCCAACTCTACACAGTCATTGTCCTTGGCCTGTCTTCGGTCAGATGAGCATGATATGAGTGCCTGATACAGTATGCAAAGACCACTACTGGAATAATAAAGGAGGCTAGTCCTGAACACACCACCCAATTTGTATGCCACGCCAATCTTAGCGGCCAAGTCAAAGGGTCCTGCCTGGTTAAATGAGCACTGGGAGCCCTGGAGCAGCGGTGTAAATTTCAGTTGTCAACCCCCCTCCAAGCAAGATTTGAACTCGCAACCTCCGGACCACAAGTCAAGCGCACTATGCACACAACTATGAGACACAATCTACACATACGCTCTTTGAATAGCGGCTGATCTTTTACACAAGAACAACGACAGATAAAATTAGTTGGAAAAATGCCATCAACGTAGTCCCATCCAGTAGCAAAATCAACAGGGCACTGAGAGTAAACTTATTAATTTTATCTGGCAAATTGCAATTATTACAAGCAATCGGAGGACGCGACACAAGGATACATATTCCCTGTCGTTACATGGAAGCTGCCCAATTCCCAAGTTTCCAAATGTCTTATCTTACAAAAACATACATGCCCTGCACAGCTTCAAACAGCAGTTTTTTTTAATGCAGGCCGTAATCTCCAAAGCATCGTTATCTGTTAAATTCCAGGCTGTGTACGGTGCTTTGTGGTTAGAGATGGGACTCACAGGGAGCGTAAAGCATCATGAGGACAGGCCTCTCTTCTTTCTTGAGCAGCGATCGGAACTCCTGCATGACATAATGGCACAGTCGGTGGAAGACTGATCAGAGTCAATCCAAAACCACGGGAGTAATTGCGTAAAAAAATCATTCACGTTGACAACAAAACATCCGAATGCAGGGCACAAGAAATTGGTGATGATGTGCCATCGTTGCGTGTGTATGCGTGTGTTCGTGCCCGCTGAACTGGTCCTGGGCCTCCCCGAGGTCGACTCAGCCTCAAGCAAGTACTTTGTGCAATGTGTAAGTATTGCAACTCGGAGACAAAAGCGGCCTAGCGTGGTGCTAGTCACCCACCCCACTGATGTACCGTGTCGACCTGCATAGGTGAACGCTAATGGCACTTGACCCTAGTCTATTATGGCTACATGGGTGATCATTGTCTTTGTCGTGCCTGAACGGCAGCGGGGTCGCAGTGGTGAGCGTACTCGGCGGCACAATAAACGCATCCACTGACCAAAGTTACATTCCTGTCCACGTGTAACATTTGGGATGTATTTTAAATACGGAGTAAGACTTTAATGAATGTATATGGTATAACCGTGCACGTGTGTAGGGTCTATTTTGTGACAAACGACTGCTGAATGAGGGCATCTCCGCACCCTCTGGGCTGTGAAGGATAGATTGTCCAAACTTCACCACGCTGGTCAATGTGAATTGGTTAATCCAAGGAAGCATAGCTGGGTGACCATTTAATTATATTACAGGAATGGTATTTTCTCCACTGCTCTCTACTCCCCATGCTTATTACACCACCTGTGCTCTGATGGGCTCAAACACGCAAAGCTTCTGAGATGTGACATCGAGTGTACTCCAGGTGATTATAGAAATGAGTGTAAATTCCTCCCTGCTCAAATGTGCAATGAAGCGACACTCGTCACCACAAGTGAGCCCTCTGCCAGTTGTGGAAAGTCCACCATAACACGGTGGGAATCACTTCTCTCCACGGTGACCACTGTTGACGTTCCAAAGGGTGGAACTCATCGTACACGGAGACCGGTGAACACTGGCACAAAAATAATGTCTAAGGAGATAGCAAATTCTACATATATTGAATGTAGAAATGTTAATTCTACGTCGTGTGCTACCATCTGCCAATTTAACATTGATATTTATAAGGAAACTAGTTTTCTAATTGCAGGCGATTCACTGTAGGACACTGTTTTTTTAAAGCGGGGTAACATTGTAGCTTTAACACAGTCTGATATTGAAATATAGCAATAGATGTACAAACAGTCTGACATTTAGACTCTAAACGCCTAACATCAGAGTGAATATGCCAGATTTGATTCCTGTAAAAGGTTCAAGGGCTAAATGCCTAAGGGAAGATTTGTCCATTAATCTGTGATTGAAATTCCCCATTAGAATGTTAAAATCTACTTCAGCAGAGTCCCTCGTAATACGTGCAGGGGAAGTTTGTTGCACTAGACGTGGACTAACCCTCCAACACATAGCACGTGGACAAAGGTTCCCCGTCTATCTTAAATGAGCATAGGGTCAAGTGCCGTTAGCGAGTAACAAATATAAAGGCCGACACGGCACACGAGTAAGTGGTGGGCTAGCACTATGTACGACCACCTTTGTCTCTCTAGTGGCAATATTTACAAACTGCACTTTGTACTCATTTCAGGCTGAGCCGACCTAGGGGAGACCCAGGACTGCTTCAGAAAATCATCACTGGCGTTGGTCGTGAGCAGGATTCAAACTCTGGTGTCCAGGTTTGCAGTGCAGCGAGCTGACCACTGTTCTACTGCTCCTCATATTACACAAAGCACATGCATGTGCACACGCACATAAAGCCAATGCTTAACCGTGTAGACTGTTGAGAGTTACACCCTGTAAGTCAGCATCTAACAACGGCAGGCACAGCACGACTTGATAAAGAGTTGCTAGCAAAAAAAAACCCGTTGTCTTTTTCGTCACCGACATTGTGAATAGCCGAGAATCTCACACCAATTGCCAGGATCACAATGCAATGCAAACTAGGATACCAAACTGTACTCCCAAATGCATGTACATGCTCCAACATCCAGTCATATGCCACGAAATGGCAATGACATCACCATGACGCTTGTGCGAGGATAGCTCTACACACACACATTCGCCAAGCCGCTCAAGTATTTATTTCGTAATAAAGACACACAGAATTGTAGCTTAGTGTTATAATCATATGCTGCACTATCACAACCTACCCGAACATTACCGTATTTGGTCAATCGGTCATACAACACGTCTGAAGCCCTATTACTCACCAATCCTATTGCCCAGCGCCAAAATGGTGTACAAAAAGCCTTTACAGTTGAACCTTCATTAATTCTATCAGCAGTATTTTCTCCAGGTGGCACGGTGGCCCAGTGGGTAGCGCTGTCGCCTCACAGCAAGAAAGGCCCGGGTTCGAATCTCGGCTCGGGTGCCTTTCTGTGTGCAGTTTGCATGTTCTCTCCCCGTGTCAGCGTGGGTTATCGCCGGGAACTCCGGTTTCCTCCCACAGGCCAAAAATATGCTGCATAGATGAATTGGCTTGCAGACTAAATTGTCCATCGTGGGCATATCCTTGCCTTGCCCACTGTGTCTACTGGGATAGACTCCGGCTCACCACGGCCCTGTACACGAATAAGCGGTTTCTGACAATGAGATGAAATGTAAAAGCCACTGACCTATCAGTTTAAAAAAATGTAAACAAGCGTTATTTACATTCTGTAAAACCGATAAGTGCAACACGCAATCAGCAGACATCCATCCCACTTAATTTTCATTATATGTAACAGATCACACGCCGGGTGGTTTGATTGCCAGTAAAGCGTAATGGATACACTTGTGTTGTTAAGGATTACAGCCGGCAACTCCAAAGCACATTTCTCGAAAAACAAACTACTCAGAGCAATGCTGAGGTATCGGCTGCCTCATGGGATAACAATACCAAGTGGGAATAAAAACAGACTCGAGGAGATACAGAGGGCTTTAAAAGGAGACTTCGAGTGGCGGAAGAGCGATAAGAGGAAGCTGCGTAGAGGGCAGATGTAGGAGTGAGACGGATGGAGGCGTCTCAGGGCTGGAAGCAAAGCACTGCAGTGTCGGGGATGTAAAAGATGATGAATGCCATCGTATGAACATGACAACGTATAAACGCATGAATATAAAAAAAAACGTATAAACATGGCACAAATATGATACACTCCATAATTCTCACCCGCAACCACAAACGAGACTGCTTCACTCCCACCCTGAAACTTGTCTTGTGGCTCCCAATCAGTGTATCATTGTTTTATTTCAAGATTTCCCTTCATCATTTTCAACATTATTCATTGACAATCTCACCAGCTTCCCCTTCACTCAACTGACTTCTCTGGACTCCCCATGCCCTTCTTTCCAGTCACCATGGCCGCCTTTTGATGAACCCGATCAAAGTGCGCTCAATCAATGGTTCCTCCTCCTCACCTGCCGCTCTTCACGTCTTGACTGCCTCGCCTCCTGCCATCTGTACTGCCAGATCTCTCCACAAGTCCAGATACAGGCTCAGGGCTAACTTCCATCTTCTCCGACCTATAGTTGAACATCCTCCCCATTCTTTTCTATACGTGTCCTTCTCACTCCTATTTGGAACACTGACACGTTAGTAACGTTCGTAAGCTCCGTAAATCCTAATTATAATTGCCCTGTGCTTGCTGCACTGCTCTATCCTCGCATATGGCAATGTGTTCAGGGGCTAAACCCCCATGTTGAGGCCTGCTTACCATGAGCGAGAGTTCATGTCGTATTCCTGTTCCTCCTCCTTCTCCACTGAAGCCGCGCAGAGCCAAGCGGTTTACTCCATGACCCACGGATTTTGTTATTTTGTTGGATGGCCACAGTCGCACTACTACTGCAGCTTATGTCTTAACTTTCCATGAATGAAGGAGATATTAAGAGTACAATTTATAACGCGCGCTTACTGGTTCAAAGGTATTGGAAGTGAGAACGATTCAGAGGTGCGAGGAAACCGCAGAGAGGTGGGAGAACTTAGCCACGCAATCATCTGGCACCGGCATTTCCTAGACACAGCTTCCTATATACCATGTTGGGTAATTAATGAATCGGGCTGTTTTATTGTTGGAGGAAAGTGGGAAATTCGGAGGAAATCCATTCAGAACAGGGGGGAGAAGAAACGAACTCAACACAAAAAGGTGCCCGAGGCAGGAATCGAACTGCCTTGGGAAGGACACCGTGCCAACCCGCCGCTGCATCGGCCTGCAGGCTGTCTGATGCCCTGATGCCGCGGTGGGGTTGCGGTGGGGTTGCGGCGGGGTCGCGGCGGGGTCACGGCGGGGTCACGGCGGGGTCACGGCGGGGCCACGCGACGGGGTGCGCGAGCCAAACCGCGCGCGCACCCGCTGGGCCCTTCACCTTATCGGTGTGCACGTGCACGACGTCCTTGGCTCCGGGCTCTTCCTCCCACAGCGGGTCTCCCGTGGGGTCGTGCATGAACGCCACCAGCGACTGCGGTGGAGGGAAGAGGAGTGAGGACGGGGTTGGAGGCTCGCGCTCAACAGCTGCTCCTTCGGGATGGACCGCGATCGAGCCTCCCACGTTACAGGCAACACTGGAGGCTAATTCTCATACATCGAGCCGCTAAACATCTACATCGATACCGACATTAGGGACGAGTGCAGAGGGATGGCCCCGAGGGCGCAGCGGCAATTGCACGCACGTGCGCACAAGAGCAGAAGTGAACACGTACAGAGATCCAGCTTTGGAGACGGAAATTAATTGGACGGCTTTTAACGCTGACATCGCACACAATACGCGGTGGTGTGACCGACAGTATGCCCGATAAGGAAATAAGGAAGGTCCACAACAGGCTCAGAGACCGCTCGCACACTGTTATCCATGTTTGGAAATTGAACCCAGGTGGAATGAATCAGTCCAGTGCACCGACGACTGTCACCATTTACACACAAATGCAAAGGCAAAGGTCCCCCATGCGTCCTGCATAGACTGCTGGGGTAAGTGTGTACGGGGTCATAAAGTCACAGGGACAAAAGCACAACAGGCATTTCACTGGGGGCTTGTCCAGTAATACACAAACAGACAAACCACACACACATCGCAAAATTAGGCACATGCAGAGTAACCCACAAACATTATGCCAAGCAGCACAATGCTGTTTAAACAGTTGTGCTCTAACAGTGTTGGAGTGGTTCGCGCCACATGACCGTGCCATTTATATTCTCAGGGCTACGCGTAACAACATTAAGCACAAAAGCTCACAAGTGATAATGAGTGCGACCATGTTGAGAGCACGAGACCTGGTATTAGAATCCCGCATGCCAGCGGTGCTGGATAAATGACCTTTCAATGGGAACGCATTATCCAGCAAGAGACCGAGCGATACGATATCTCTTCACCAAGGCTGACTATCTTCGGAGACAAACTGTCCAACAACGCAATAAATAAAGCATGAGGACAGAGCGCTGCTTTGTGTGCCCAGCACTGATCGTATAATCGTAGCGCAGTTGGTGACACCAACCCCAAAAGCATAATGGCGAGAAAGTTTCTTCGAGCTCAGAACAAGCGATGCGGGGATGCACACCGCCCGCATCTCCCCGCCGGGCCACACCACGCCTGTGGGGCAAATCGAATGTCCGCGGCAGGACCCGGTCTCCCAACAGCCACGTGACCGCCAACCTCATACGAAATCGCATCCAACCATACGAGCGTCAGTTTAATCGACTCCCAATACAAAGCTTTCTGATCGAGAGTCCAACGCCCCAACGACCCCTATTAGCTCGCAGGATAACTGCTATCGGTGACGTCAAAACTATGATGGTTAAGCGATGGCAATGAATGCATTCTGCACGCATATGGAAAACGCTGCAGCTGTTCTCATACGCAAGCAAAGGCACAGATGAAGAAGGTATGAAGGAAGGACCAGAGAGCAGATTAAAATTCCAACGGGCACAGCCCTGGAGGGGACCTAATGCCTGGCAAAGGTGTGGGGTCAATCAATGTTTCTTCAGGAGTAAGGCTCGTGCTTGTTGTATTTTAAAACATCTATTTGGCCGGCATCGTGTTTTAGTATTCTATGTCAAACTGTGCAAAACTCTGGTGAAACAAAACATTATTTCAGCACGTGGTACGTGATGCATTAGACCTCTCAGTGTGCAAAGATAAAATGTCTTAAAATGCTATCCCTGAAGCTCACTACAATAACCTACTCGAAAAATATAATTTTACAGAAGTTGCAACAAGCAATGAATTGCCCATAGTTTGTATACTTAGTGAGCATAAATAAACTATATATAGGAAACGAGATAAAACAACTCAAAGAGTCGTAGCTGACTGAACGATGCGGTGGTCAGTGGTCACCAATGAGTCGTTGTGCTTGCAGGTAGTGGTTTGATATTTGAAGTCAGTGGTGCGATTTGTGCAGGAAACCAGCACTTGTCGTGTGTAGTGAAAGTGTAGGTATTCCGTAGCATTGTCATTGTAAACCCACTCATGACAGTTATAGCCCCAACGTGAAACATAAACACCACATAGCGACTGTACTCATCTCCATCGGTGGCAATGGAAATATCATACTCCTACGACAGCGGCTCGTCTATCAATATCAGCCAGTCAGTTTTTTTTTTATTAAAGCTGGAAGGAACCGTTGAGCTATATAGCTCTTCTTAACAATTGTCCACCGGGGAGGTGTAAGCAAGATATAACATCACAATCAGCCCCAAGTGATTGGCGTGGGAGAGAAGTGAGAGAAGTGAATGTTAAACAAGTTGGTACCTTAAATGTTTCAGCGCGATCATATTCCACGTGGAACTCTCCATCCCTGGACAAATGGAAGACACATAACCCTCATAATTTGGACACAGTATGGGCGGGGGCATTGGAAACAAACTGTTAATGATGTCAGCACGCGAGCGTGTCTGTAAAGTCGCTGCTCAGAGCCTCACTTGTAATGCATGAGCTTGCTGGTCTTTCCAGGTTCCACTTTCATCTTCTTGCACAGCTTCCGGCCTTCAGAGTTCCTGCAGATGCAGCAGACACGTTGCACCAGCGGCCCCCCTTCCCGAGACCGTGGCATTGCAAAGAGACAAGGTTGAGGGCTGTGCGTCCGCTGTGCGAATGGATCCTTACCCACAGTCCACCCACGCCACAGTCCCACTGCCGCGCACCGCCTGCCCTACGTCCGACAAAAGCTTCAGCTTCTTGTCCAAGCCAGGATCTGCCGCAGACAGAAGCAACACATGACGTTATAACACTGCATGCAGTTTCTGACTTAAACGGCCACCATCTAGATTGACTCAGGTTGGCTGGTTTCTCTACAATGGTGAGGGTATTGGAGCAGAACATTGTTTCTAGATGCCCTTCCTGACGCCAAACTATTTTAGTTGGAGAGTCTTCGGATCGTTATTTGTCTGCAAACGCCCCTTACACCTGTTCACCAAGGGAGATCGTAGCAGCGGAATGCTGGATTCCAAGCGACATAGCTCCGGGGTGCATTGGAACATGTCGCTGTTGTTGCTGACATGCCATTCTCTCCACAGCTCTGTGCAGCGCTTCATGAGTCTCGGGTGAAAAGCGCTCTCGAAATGCAATTATTATTATTAACAAGCAAACCCCTCCACAACGACAAGATTACGATCCATTGGGATTGTAGATTAGGATCCGCCACAATAAGGTCACGATGCAGAACATGCAATAATTTGCCCACACCATTGAAGGGCCTCCAGCATAGGCAGTGCTACAAAGAGAGTATTTTGGTCTACTCTTCCACACTTGCCAGATGTCTTGGAAGAGGCGGTAGCCACACTTAACCCCACCACATGGAACCTGCCGATTGACTTGCACCGCTGCCACAACTGCCGCATCAGGGGAGTGAATCTAACCAGCAACCTCTGGATTGCAGACCCAGGGTGGGAACAACTGCACCACGGCATCATCCACTGATGTAGTTACCAGGTTAAAAAAACAAAAAACTGTGATAACATTCTGTGACTTTCCATCAAATAATATAATTTCATAGACTATTTTTGAATGACAATGGGCTGACGAGACTCCCAGCTGGAATTCACTTTGCAACCTTTTGATGACGATGAGCCACGTGTATTGGTTTCGGATTTGTTCGCGAGTAACAAGAGGAGACAGCCCAGAGAGAAAGCGTAGGAAAACAAGACAACCAGAATGAAGATGGACAAACGATGTTAAGAGCATTTTTCGCGGCAATGCGGTGACATGATACTGTGGTAGGGAATCTGCCTCTAAACCCAACGGCTGAGTTTGCATCCTGGTTGGATGTCGATGAAATGACAACAGTATCCAGATTTAAACAATTTAATACTGATATTGATCAGAATTGCTTTCAAGAGCTGCTCTTTTGGAATCGCAGTGGACAGCATTCTTCCTCTCTCCTTCGTGATGTTTTGCTTCAAACGTCGGAGGCACCATTATCATGATGGAGTGATCGTCAACCTCGTGATGCCTCCAACGTGGGATGCAAAACGTTGTGAAGGAGGAACACTTGACATGGCTATCCTAAAAGAGCAGATTTTGAGAGCCGTGCCAGAAAAAGCTACATAAATACACTGACGCATTAGGTGGTTATAAATTCAAATCCAGGTCACTCCAAACATTATTCCTTAAACTAAATATAGCGACGCAAGTGTCTGTGTATGCGTACATCTGCACTAAGGGTGCCGAGTTCAAATCTTTCATAAACATACATTTTATTTACACAAAACCAAGGCTTTTATGTCTGACAAAAGAGATGACCATAGACTTCAGGAAGGAGCACTCTGCCCACTCACTACTGGTCACATCAAACGGCTCCATAGTGGAGACAGTCAGAAGCACCAAGTTTCTTTGAGTGCATATTGCAGGTACACTCAGCTGGTCAGTCAATACTGCATCACAAGCCAAGAAAGCACAACAACGTCTCCACCTTCTCCAACTACTGAGGAGAACCAGCCTTCCTCCATCCATCCTTCCACATGCTACAGGGGAACCATTGATAGTGTCCTGATCAGCTGCATCACCGTCTGGTATGGGAATTGCAATGCCTCTGACCGTAAGTCCCTGCAGCGGATAGTGAAGGCAGCGGAGAACAACATTGGGGCTCTCTCCCCTCCATCCAGGACATCTATTTCAAGCGCTGGACACATAAGGCCTCCAGCATTGTAAAGGACCCCTCCCATCCCTCCTATGAACTCTTTACCCGCCTGCCGTCTGGCAAAGATAGCGCCGCATTCGGGCCATATCTACCAGGCTCTGCAACAATTTCTTCCCCAAGCAATCAGGCGCCTCAATACCATGCTGCCCCGCACCTCTTCATCACAACAAGCAGGACACAGATGGCTCCACCACCCTAAATACATTTATGTATACCTGCACTGGCCAGTCTATTTTGTCTGGTGTGTTTTGCTCTGCCCTGTTGAAATGTGGATTCAGCCTTGTTTTGTTTTTGCACTGGCACCACGAGAAACGTAATTTCGTTCCTCTGTATACCGTAATTGTCTACGGATGGGCTGACAATAATGTGTATCTGTCTATCGTTAATTGGCCACAATGTTGATGTGGGGGTTTGTGAGGCATTCGTTCAGTTGCTCAGTGATGGTTAATGACGGTGAGGATTATTGATTATTTTTCATAAATAAATACGAAGGACCACAAATTAGTCAAGCTCACAGTTTATATCACTCACAGTAATAGTAAACAACCCTCATATGTTTACACATAATCTGTTACTTATTGTGTGCTGTCACTAATAATTATAACCAATTACTCAGCAGCCCTGAGCAATTGGTAGAAATGTTGCTTTCAAAAAATGGGTGTCAGCCTCTTCACAGAGCAACCTTTTTTGGCTGAGGTTTTAAAAACTTATTGTTGCTGATTTGCCCTTCTGATGTCGTCATTGTTGTTGACGTGCCATTCTCTCCGCAGCTCTGTGCAGCGCTTTGTGACCCTCGGGTGAAAAGCGTTTTAGACATGCAATTATTATTATTTCAGCTTCACTTCACACTTACTGATTATGCTTCTAAAATGTTAACGCTATTTCAGCTTCACTTTTCAACCACCTGAAGCAAGTCTTCCACCTTTCTCCTGATGTCAGAAATAAAAATGTTACATGCTTGGAATAAGATCGCAAACAGGGCGGGCACTCTGCAAATATATGATAAAAATGAGCACTGCTTCAGGTGAAAGATAACAACGTAATCCAAAGTCTGTGCACTACCTTCGAAATGCAGCTTTTCTGCCACTGCTTAGGGCTGCCATTGGAGATGAGGACCGGGTCAATGTTCACTGCAATACTGAGACTTTTTAACTTCGTTATAACCCGATTTCTGTCCCCCTTCGTTAACGTCACTAATACGTTGTCACTACCTGATTTACGTCGCCTCAACACACCCGCACGTCGCTGACTGCGTCCGTCTATTTTCCTATCCGTCGCCTCCTGAGCATTCGCCTCCACCCAAACCCAACCCCTTGCCTCCACCCATCCCAACCTCTTGCTTGCACCCACCCCAACTTCTTGCTTGCACCCACTCCAACATCTTGCCTCCACCCACCCTAACCCCTTGCCTCCACCCACCCCAATTCCTTGCCTCCACCCACCACCTCATCTCCACCCACCCCAATCCCTTGCTTCCACCCACCCCAATC
>JAZEWT010000020.1:9095960-9106447 GCA_036362905.1 Mordacia mordax | reverse complement strand
CCTCCACTCAACACCTTGCCTCCACCCACCCAACCCCGTGCCTCCACCCACCCCAACCCCTTACCTCCACTCAAAACCTCATCTCCACCCACCACCCGTGTGCCCCGGGGGTCACATCACCTGCCACCACCCAACTCTAATGACATCACCCGGAGGCGAAGCCACCCCTTAACCGCCATCCTAGCGAAATCTTGCTTTGATTGGCGTCGTGCTGATATTCATTGCAACTTCGAAGGAACTCATTCTCAATGTAAGGTTGTCTATCGCTCTACGACATGAGTGTTCCAAAGGCCCACAGGTGTTGCATTCGGCACATACAGACAGACACGCTCATCCGGAGGTCGATGCAGAATGTCACGTCCGAAGATGATGATGCACGTAAAACACGCTCTTCAACATGGCTTGTGAGAGGCAGGACTTCAAACTGGCTTCAGACGCAGGGCTAGAGCTGTCAGGTGTAACTTTAAACTTGCGGATGATTGAAAACTAACCAACGCACGGCAGCAAAGAAAAATGTGCAGTCAGTAGTTTTAGTCTCAATGGCTGGCAGGCATGACGATACACTGATTCTGTGTGAGCAGTGCACGCAGAGAAAAGGTCAAGCCAATCGATATTCTGCCAAATCACTTGATCATTGAAAGCTCCAGTCTGGATTCTCAGCGACAGCTGAAGAACTGAGCAACGAACGCCACGTTACACGTTCATACTTTCTGACGTCCACTCTCGAGCTGGTGCTGAAGTGATCTTATTACTGGAAAGTCAAAGAGTTTATATTCCAGGGAAGGTCAACTCGTGCGAGTGACCCTCTGCAGTTGGTAGGTAATAAGACCACAGCTTGGTAATAAGTTAGGAGCATTTGCTTTACAGCTGGGCAGGGAGCCGCACCAAACTGTGGAAGTACCAGCACTGGCCCAAGAGCATGCGGGGAAAAATAAGCACTGACAAATGTTGATCAAGACCACATACACAATGGCATCATTTCATCACTGATCAATTTCTGCCTACAGGAATATTCCACTCAATGAATGCAGAGAACTAAATTATTGTTCACGATCAGCCAGCTTCTGAATGCAAAGAAATAAGAAGCTGTCTGTGGATTTTGTAGACATGGAGAATGCTTTTGATTAGGTTCCGAGAGAGATAGTTAGCCGGGTACTTAGGAAGGAAAGGGTAAACAAATGGTTGTTTAGAGCCGTGATTGCGATGAATGAGAATTCACGAACTCTGGTGAGAGTAGGAAAAGATTTGAGTGCGGACTTAGACGTTAAAGTAGTAGTACATTAAGGTTCAGTTCTGAGCCCGTTAGTTTCATTACAGATCTACAGGCGGTGTCAAAGAACACTATGGAAGGTTTCCATGGAAACTGCTGTATGCAGACGATTTTGTTGTGATAGCATATAGCGTAAAATAGCTAAGGACTAAATGAGTTGGCTGCAAGGATTGTTTAGAGAAAATAGGGATGAAAGTGAATAACCCTCATCTCATCTCAATTTCAGAAACCGCTTAGTCCTCTACAGGATCATGGTGAGCCGGAGCCTATCCCGGCAGACACAGGGCGCAAGGCAGGGATATACCCACGATGGGACGCCAGTCCATCACAGGGCACTGCGGGCAATTTAGTCAGCAAGCCAACTAACCTATGCAGCAGCATGTTTTTTGGACTGTGGGAGGAAACCGGAGTGCCAGGCGAAAATCCAAGCGGACACGGGGCGAACATGCAAACTGTACGCAGAAAGGCACCCGAGCCGAAATTCGAACCCGGGACCTTTTTGCTGTGAGGAGGCGACAGCGCTACCCACTGGGCCCTAGTGCCACACGAAAGTGAATATACAGAAAACAAAGGTGATGCGCAGTGATATATATACAGAGAGATGGTAGTAAGGAACTGCAAGGGGCCATGCGGAGTGAGCACATATAACGTTGAAATCAATGTCATAGAATGCAAAACATGCAAGGAATGGATTCATAAAAGATGTAGTGGAATTAAATCAATAACTGAATTCAAGCAAAGCAAAGGACTTTGCCAAAACGTAAGAAGAGAGAAAACATCGGGAAAACATATGAAAATGGAGAAAATATGATGACTAATGAGGAACAGAAATCAGGAGGAGGTGAGGAGTTTTGCTACCTAGAGGATGTTTTAAGTGAGGGAGGAGTACAAGCGGCAGTAATGGCGAGCGTAAGAAAAGGCTGGAATAAATTTCATGATTTATCACCAATCCTGACGAGAAAAGAAATTTCGCTGAAACAACGAGGAAAGATGTATTTAGTGTGAATTCGTAGCGTAATGATATATGGAGTAGAAATGTATCCTGTGAAAGTAGATATCGAAAATGTTGGAGAGAACAGACATGAGATCAGATGGATGCACGGCGTTTCCCTGAAAGATAAGCGGGTCAGTGTAGAATGAAGAGGGCATGCAAGGAGAACAACAATAACAGATGCATTAAGAAAGAGTAGATTGAGGTGGGTAGGTCATGTTGAAAAGAAAGAATATGATAATTGAGTCAAAGTTAGCATGAAATGTAAAGTGGAAGGAGGAAAATTTGGTTGAGATAGCCCGATCAAAATGTGGACAAACACCGTGGAAGACGTCCTTAAGAAGATGGGTTTAACGAGAGATGATGCAAAGTAAAAGAAAACCTGGAAAATAATGATCCGTGGTAAGGGCATACCCCGATGGAAATTTTTGAATAAAAGCATTAATAATGATGATCAGCCAAGCGCTCAATGCAACGGTGGGTTTTGTTTACAAGAGACCTGGAAATTATCCAGAGTGCATAGCACAAAGATGCAGAATAAGCCAAATGCAACAGGAAAACAGCTCACCGATATAGGATGTATTGCTACATAGAACATTCGAGCAACGCTGACAATGGCAATACCCTACAACGACTCACTCTTGTGAGTAAAATCTGTCAGAGATCAGATCGTTCAAATGTAATTTGTCCACATTAACCTGAAGCAATATTTTTATTGGAGCTGCACGGTGGCCCAGCGGGTAGTGCTGTCGCCTCACAGCAAGAAGGTCCCGGGTTCGAATCTTGGCTCGGGTGCCTTTCTGTGTGGAGTGTGCATGTTCTCCCCCGTGTGCGCGTTTCGCCGGGCACTCCAGTTTCCTTCCACAGTCCAAAAAACATGCTGCTGTATAGGTTAATTGTCTTGCAGACTAAATTGCCCACAGTACCCGGTGATGGACCGGCGTCCCATCGTGGGTATAGCCCTGCCTTGCGTCCTGTGTCTGCCGGGATAGGCTCCGGCTCACCGCGACCTTGTACAGGACTATGCGGTTTCTGACGATGAGATGAGAATTTTTATTTTCTCACACACACACAGCCAGAAATTGTTATGCAAATGTTGTAGGTTGTTATAACCTACAACATTAGCTCCGTAAAGCTAATCTGAAAAAAAAATGAAGTCAGAAATCTTTCAATCAATTAGTTCGTCTGGCCAGGGTTTGAGCAAGGGTTACACTTTCGGGGCTGCTACACGAATTACTGTGTAATGTCCGGGTAATTACCTGTAAAAATGCTCGTTAGCACCACCAGGGAAATGTGCAAGCCGCATATAATTACTGGGAACCTGTGGGCTAGGGTTGCACGGCAATCAGAGAGCAATTCTCAGTGACCACATTTAATAACCAGAACGTTCCCTTAAAAGAAACTGCTGCTCTTGACATCTGTTTACTGTTGTGCAGAATCACTAGGCAAGCATAAAAGGGGGGCAAACTTCTGCAAAGCAAATCCAAGCAAACAGGTTTTAATCAGCTGACTATTGATACCCAATAGCAGCTATGCGTGGATATCCGGGGAACTGGGACTTATTTATAGACCGTGATTAATATGCAAGTCTGGTTCCAGTGCATCTAAGTTAAAATCAGTGTTGGATGATGCTCACGTATTTTTGCAGGAGTGGACTTTCCATATTGCTACTCAGGGTAAACAGCCACTAGCTGCCAATGGAAAGAGGTACTCATTTTATCGACCACGGAGAATGGAGTCAACGGCCAACTAGGAATTGTACCCAAAAGAATCTGATTGAAAGTTGGGTGCACTTTCCACAATGCTATACAAGCCGAGGTATTTAATTTTTTTGTAAAATAAAAAATTGCTATTTTAATAATTGCAAATGCACCGCAATACAAATTCACAGAACATGGACGGTTCAGGAAGGAATGAAAGGGTCTTGAATGTACATTTTACAGTGGGATCATACGTTTCTATACAACTGCACATATTATTAGGAGGCAGCATGATGAAGCAATGATTTTACGATTGACGGCAAGTTTACAAATTATTCGGCTATACAGCCACCCAGCTTCATTTTATGCATTTATAAACCACACTACACAACCATGCTAGGTATTCAACCTTTCAAATCTTACAGCTTAGGTGACACTGTAATAAAGATTGTGGCAGCCGACTGGTACTGTGATTAGAGCGCTGGAGGTTTTCATTTCAAATCCACGTTGCAAAAGACCCAGTCTCTCTATCTGTAATGCAGTGATTTGAGCACTCAGTATTTTCGTTTTTGGAGAGGCAACAAAGGTACAAGAGCGGAATATCTACCACTGGCACAGAGGTGTCGGGACGTGGTGACCCTCCACTGCTCATTTGCGCAAGGAAACCTCACTGAATGGGGCTTTAGGTTACATCTCTGTACGATTGAGAACGTGCCAACGATTTCCCTCTTGCAAGCGATCTCTGTGGAGCAACAATAATAATCATTGCATTTATAGAGCGCTTTTCACCCGAGGGTCACAAAGCGCCGCACAGGGCTGCGGAGAGAACGGCACGTCAACGACAGAGAAGAGAAAAAGGGGAATTTTTTTTATCAATACGTGTATTTGAAGGGATTATTACGTGTCAGTTTTTTTTTGTAACACTGAAACCTAGCACTTAGCATATCATTGGGGGGCTCATTGCTTGAAAACACTTCAGTCATTCAGAGGCTCGAGCAAATATCCCAGACTAACTGCGTCGGTTATATTCTTTAGTTCACGGATTTGTCAAATCGGTTTTCCAGAAACTTCGTATGATTGCACACCAAAGGGCGTATAACGTTAACTTTAGCAATAGAAAAAAAAATACGAACGTAAACTTTGTAAATCTGCAATAAATGAGGGCAGTTTCAAACAGCAACGCGCAAAGGAAAAAAAACGGTTATGGGTCAATTATATGGAAGGATCACATGACATGAGGGCCACCGTGTATATTTGTGCACAAGCGTTACAATTGGGCGGCACGGTGGCCCAGTGGGTGGCGCTGTCGCCTCACAGCAAGAAGGTCCCGAGTTCGAATCTCGGCTCGGGTGGCTTTCTGTGTGGAGTTTGCATGTTCTCTCCCCGTGTCCGCGTGGGTTTTCGCCGGACAATCCGGACTCCTCCCACAGTCCAAAAAACATGCTGCTTCATAAGTTAATTGGCTCGCAGGCTAAAATTTCCCGCAGTGCCCGGTGATAGACTGGCGTCCCATCGTGGGTATATCTCTGCCTTGTGCCCCGTGTCTGCCGAAATAGGCTCCGGCTCACCGCGACCCTGTACTGGACTACGCGGTTTCTGACAATTAGATGAGATGTGTTACAATTCTCATACGAAGCCAATGCTTAATACAATTAAACTGTGTAAACACCAAATAAAACTTCGCTGTGTTGACTGTAAAACGCTTGTTTTTTTTCTCTGAGATGTAATGCATTCCTTCCACCCTGCACTCAAGTGTATTCTTTAAAAGACTTCTGCTAATCCAAATTGATCAGCAACCAGGCCTTTTAGGCTTAATAAGATACATGGCTTAGCAACGCCACACAGGGTGTAAATAAAAATGAGTCTCTGTGTGGGAATGCATACGCATGTTTGTGACGAGAAAGAAAGAAAATTTATGTTGTACGAAGAACCTAACGTGTAAGAATGGAGAGACTTCTGCATAAATGTAATTAACCTGGGTTGTCACTTTTGTCTAGGACAGTTTGTCTAGGGCAGTTTGTCAAGTACGTGTGCATACAAACAAGAAGCTTAATCGAATAACATCATGCGACAAATGAGATAAACTATCAAGCACCTACTAACGCACTAAGAACTCAGTGATGGCTTCCTACATCATCACACCAGTAAGCGAGACTCATAAGCAATCGTGTGACTAGTCTGTGATTTATAAGTGTTCGTTCATTTATTTATACATGTGGGGGCTGTTCCAGGATGGTTAAGTCATAAACCTTGTATCCCAAGCAAGATCCATGCAAAATAATAAATAATAGTTCTTCTCAGAACTTTTTTTCTGAGAGGGCCCTGCAATGGAATGATGGAGACGCGACGGTGTGCGAAGCAGGTGCTGCGATGAACTGCACCGCAGTGTGCGGATTTGCCTTGCGGTGAGCGGCCGGAGTCGCCACGCGAGCTACTGTGGGAGACCTGAATGGATGGCGCAACAGCAACGCAGCGGTGTTCTGTGGGTGATTCGGTGGATTGGGAGCCAGCCCAGCGACTGGGTGCAATTCCAGGAAGGCGCGTGTTGTGCTCTGGTGTTGAGCTTGGTTGTGAGCTTAAGAGATGGGGCACGGCGGGCGGTGGTCAGCGGTACCCACCTCCCTGGTGGTAGAGCACGAGCACGTTGTTACGCGTGCGAATCATCTTCCTCAGCTCCTTGTGATCTTCGGGCTTCTCGATGCGCGGGGCCGACTTGGTGGAGAGCACGGCGCACACGCACAGGGCCTTCGCACGGGACAAAGAAAAAGGTCCCCCGTGTGGCATTAAGAAATTGTACGGTCAGGCGCTATTCGCGAGCGCCTCCGTCTCCGTAGCGACGACGTTCACACATCGCAACAGGTACTCATTTGAGGTCGAGTCGACCTGGGGGGGGGGGGAGGAGAGGCAGAACCTGTTCAGACCATCGTCACTGTGTTGGTCGCAAGCGGGAATCAAACTTCGGTGGACAGTCTCGCAGCGCTTAACAAAGGAAATGCGCACACAGTCAAAGGTGTTCACGAGGTTGTCGCGATCAGGGTTCATGCCACCATACATCACCCAAGCCTCCATCATTCGGTTTGCTCACGTGCCTGTTGCACAGTCCCCACGTACTCTCCACTATTTGGATTGAGGTCTCGACCCCCCCTCACCCCCATGGCTGTTGACATCTGCGTGCCCTCACTCAGCAGGAGACTATTAAATTATCTCTGCAGCCGTGACTCGGAATCGACGTCGGTCAGCTGGCTTCGGAGCCAATGCACTAACTGCTTGCGTCAGCACTCCGCCCAGTGCCAGCCACTCCCGTTAAACAGAGGGCTGCTGTTATTAAAATCCCGCAGAGCCCATTATAGCAAGCGGTGGTGGAAACGTACGGTCTAAGACGCTGCTAGTTAAGACAGAAATGCTGTCAGAGTGGGACGGATCCTGCACTTCTTTTGGAACCCTTGGTATTCACATGCTTCGGGCCCGAAACGTCATCTATTGTACATTTTTCCTTATCCTCCATTCAATATGAGTGACACAAGGGTTGTACCTGTACATATAACTGCATATTTAATGTACTGTGTTAGTTTTCATCCTTCTAAAATGAAGTTTCAGTTTTTCATTTAGGTTGTTGATAGCAGCTGTTCATCATTTAAACTCAATAATAGTTGGCTTATCATGTTATAAAGTATTGTGTACCAAGTAAAGGTCAGGACTGTGTTATTCTCCAAAAAAATAAAATGAAGTTTTGCTTCTGCCAATGTTCAATATTTGCATTCTTTATTCCATTACTTCGCTTTCATTTTCCCTTGCGAAGCAGCTTCTTTGGCAGATGTGCATTGTAAAACAAACACAAAATCAATTAAGGGCCGTTAGAGTCTGTTCAATAGGATCCGCCATCGGAAATCGGAGCCGCTAACGTTAGTGACCCACGTGTGGAGACGTGGCAGTTCCTGCTCTACCGGATCTTCATCACGGTGGATTATTTAAACCTCACCTAGCGACGAGTCGTGGCTGTAACGCCTCAATTATTTCCGTTAACAATTCACACAATCCGTTGGCTTCTCTTGAAATGATTAGGTCTTTTTTTAGTGTCTCTTTCACAACGCCCGAACATCAGCTGACACTTTGCTCAGTCACAAAGCGAACGTGTGCAATGCCTGGCAGACTTATAGGATGTCGCCTCGTGATTAAGCCGTGCGCTCTCTCAGTCCCACGACCAGCTATTTCAGCCGCTTAGAAATGAGGAAGACAATTAGCTTCAATCAATGATTCACAGGGACACGTTGAACTTCCGCACAAAACGACGTGATTATAACTGCCACTGATTGAAGTGTTGAGGGTCGACTATTCACAGAGTAGGGTGACTATTACACATGTCGCATGAATGTTCTCATTTTAATCTCGTACATCTGCAAGCGTTGGGCGGTGCTAATAAATTACTATTGGCGTAAATGTCTTATTTATACAGCAGGGCAATTATGGCACAATTATAGTGGCTTTTTCAGTGGAAATTTTAAGAGTCCTATAAAAGTGACCAATTCCCTCAAACGACATTCACAGACTTTTTGCCAAGTGGTCACCTTTTTTTCTGAAGCACCCAGTGTGCTATTGGCAATCTCTGCTGACCTCTATGTGGTGGACATTCTTCATTTGTAGGACAGCACCGAGTTCACTCTTGACATTCAATGCTGACTCGCCCACCCAGAGTAAATCACACATTTCTAAGCATCAATTTCTACAAGGAAATCCACTGGGCAACGCCTATAAGGACAGTTTTTTTTTATAAATCCACTGCTGGATGAGGGCCTGCACACGCTACGTGCTTTGTTTGGGTTTCAATTTTAACCATACTTCACCCAACTTGTCCGCTCGAGTTGCTTAAAGTTGTGGAAGCATGAACACACACGGGGGGGGGGGCTTTCAATGTATTTGTGCCCCGCAGTGATATCCCTCTGCTCTCCGCAACTTTTCCCACGGCTCGCTGTCCAGTCCACGTTCACGTGACGAGTGCCCGTCCCGCCGAGCCGACCGAAAGCGGCAGAAATTCCACGTTACCGTGACGGGGCCCCACCGTTGTCGTATTAAAGACGACGGCGAAACCAAGAACATTAGCGCCGAGCTTCTGCCTCTTAACGCAGTGAAACTCGAGAGAAGTTCACGGCGCGCGGCTCCTGCTCGGCCGCCCGCCCGCCGCCGCACACCGGGGGACAATGTTGACGAGTCGCGTGCCGATTAAAAAACACAACAACAACCGCGATTGTAAACAAGCGCCGACGCAATGAGTAAATAAACAAACAAACAACAACAACAACCCCACAATCGCCCGCCACAGCGTTGCAGGGGGGGGGGCCGTGGGGGGCGGCCTCGTCGTCCACGGCCTTCGTTCACATTTGCCAGAGCGCACGAGCAAGCCGGCGCCTCTCGCCCGCGCGCGCCGCGCGCGATTGGTCGGCGCGGCACGCGCTGCGCCACGCGATTGGCCGGCGCGCCGAAGCGGTGCGCGCGCGGACCAATCGCGAGCGCGCGAGCGCCTATCCGCGCTAGCAGATCTAATCCGAGGGGAGACGGGGGGAGGAGGAGGGGGGAGGGGGACTCTTACCGACACGGCCATGCAGAGCGGGGCGACCTTTGCTAACATCTTGCTGTCACAGAAGATCAACGCCAATGGTTGCTGTTGTTGTTGTTGCTATTAATGCGAACGAGAACGAGGCGATTGCACGGCGCGGCGCCGTCGCTGCCGCCGAGTTGAGTCGGGCGAGAGACGGCGGGGGGAGACACACGCGGTGCCACGTCCCGCGAGCTGATTGAGCAGCGGGCGAAACCATCGAGTCCCCTAACCCCGGGGGGGAGGGGAGGATGTTGGGAAGAGCTCACAATCGCAATGCGTTTCGCTTTCAGTCAAATTGGTTTCAAATCGTTTGTTAATGAATTGATCTCACGAGCTGTTATTTCGGGATTGCCGTGTCGAGCGTCCCTCCCGGCTCATTTGCAACGTTTTGCCTCCCACGTCGGAGAACAATTCTTATGCAACGAGTTATGAAAACACCTACAACAAGACTTTGTTTATACTATTTACCAATCTAATAATAATAATTATTGCACTTCTAGGGCGCTTTTCACCCGGGGGTCACAAAGCGCTGCACAGAGCTGCGGAGAGAACGGCAAAAACAGTGACTGTCCGATACAGAGACTCATTCCGCCATATGAATGAGGAATTACCACTGTGGTGTGTATAAGATAAGCACCGAATTAATGCCCATTTGAGCAAACATTACTCTTAGTTTAACATCTTATACCTCGGGCAGCCCAGTGGCGCAGTGGGTAGCACTGTCGCCTCACAGCAAGAATACCTGGGTTCGACTCCCGGCTCGGGTGCCTTTCTGTGTTGAGTTTCCGTGTTCTCTCTCCCTGTATCCGCGCTGGTTTTCGCTGGGTACTCCGGTTTCCTCCCACCGTCTGAAGACACGCTGCTGCCTCGGTTGATTTGCTTGCTGAGCTAATCCACTCCCCCCCCCCCAAAAAAAAGTTTCCTGAGATGTAC
>JAZEWT010000020.1:9067572-9078038 GCA_036362905.1 Mordacia mordax | reverse complement strand
CACCGTGACCCTATATAGGATTAAGCGGTTTCAGATAATGAGATGAGATGAGACGCATAACGTCGTGATTTTGCGTCGGACGCACTTGGCACGTGGCCCCCGCTCGTTCCCACAGACGCTGTGCAGCTCCGCTGAAACCCCCCCCCCCACCGTCGCGGCGATGTGGAAATTCTGCCTCTGAATTGCGGTGGTCGCGTAACGTAGAACAACAACAAAAAAGAGAGAGAATTTATAACGCGTGGCACACTATCTTCGTTCAATGTCGAACGCAATGAGAGGGGGGTGACGGAGGCAGCCGTGTGATTCGCCGGCACCGACATATGCCAGACATCGTGTTCTATACATAATGCTGTTGTCGGACAATTAATGGGTAGGTCATGTTTTTAAATTATTATTATTATTATGGGAGGAAACCGGAGAGCCGGAGAAGCCTGTGCAGAATCGGAGCAGAAAACACAAACGACACGAAGGAAAGTGCCCTGGTCAGGAATCGAACCGCCTCGGGTCGAACCTTCGTTGTGTGAGGCGGCGTAGATGTTATCACTGCGTCATCACATGACGCACGCATGCCACGTAGATTGGAGGATTGTGACAGGCAGTGGCAGCTTGGCAACATCTTCCTTCATGCAGCAGTGGATTGACCATGGCCGATGAACGTATGCGGTACACAGGCATATGAGCACCGCATTGTGTCCTAAAATAAGTCACACTCACTTGTTATTACACTTATCTAACAGCTGCCATGTTCGTGTGGAAAATAAACAGTCCCGTAAAAACACAACAATGTTAACTGATGGTGAGGTTTCCATTTTAAAAGAGTGGAGATTCAAATCCGCAATATTTAAAACTTTCATTCCATATCCGCTCCCAAGAAGTTTTAAAGGCGCCGTGTATGCTTTTACTACACATTGCTACTGCACTCATAATCAATCCAGCCAGGTTCCTCCAAAAAAAAAAGCTTAATCAACTGGAAGCATTTGTGAAAGTAAATACTCCCTAAAACAGGTGGTGCTGTTAATAGCCGAGGTTTACAATTACTCTCTCTCTCTCTCTCTGCACCAGAAATGTAAAACAAACCTTCATGCAAACCTGCCCTTCTCTTCCCGCCCATTTCCTAAAGTAATTTACAATTTATTGCCTTTTTGCCCCAATTTTTGTTTCCATTTATCAACCATAGGGCGGCACGGTGGCCCAGTGGGTCGTGCTGTCGCCTCAAAAAAAAAACATGCTGCTGCATAGGTTAATTGGCTTGCAGACTAAATTGCCCTCAGTGCCCGGTGATGGACTGGCGTCCTATCATGGGTATATCCCTGCCTTGCACCCAGTGTCTGCCGGGATGGGCTCCGGCTCACCGCGACCCTGCACAGGACTAAGCGGTTTCTGACAATGAGATGAGATGAGATTTATCAACCATGTGAACACGTGCTGAGTGGAAGAATGTGGATTGTGCATTATTAAGTCATCGGAGTAAAAACTATATATAACAAAATCTTGTGCGTGTGTTGATGTAATTTCTCTTCGAAAAATCTTGTAAGCATCTCAGGAAGGAAAAAAAATACATCCACAGGAAAGTGACATAAAGACATAAAGAGACATAACGCAGTCGCCGCTTATAGATCACAAGTCTTCCCATGAACATCACTGATCCACCTGCTTCTATCAGACACTGATTTTCTCATCTCAGCCACACGCTGTGTAACCATCGCCGTACAGACTGATGGTCACAAATCACTCACTCGTGCACACACACTCACCACACTGCAGGTCTACACATTTTTTTTAAATTTCCGCTTCTTCCCTCGCACCGCTCAACTTTATCATTCCCTCGCCTCTTTTCCAAAGCTTTTATAACCTTGCTTAATCGAGAAAGTGTTACAGTGCCTCCTATCGATGGCGTCAATTGTGTTTGTTGCTGCAAGCTAGGCTTTTGGAATCTTTGGAACTCTCATCTCTCATCTCATTATCTGAAACCGCTTAATCCTATATAGGGTCACGGTGAAGCCGGAGCCTATCCCGGAAACATAGGGCGTAAGGCAGGAATACACCCGACGACGGGACGCCGGTCCATCGCCAGGCATTGCGGGACAATTTTAGTCTGCGAGCCAATCAACCTATCCAGGAGCATGCTTTTGGACTGTGGGAGGAAACCGGAGTACCCGGCGAAAACCCACGCGGACACGGGGAGAGCATGCAAACTCCACACAGAAAGGCACCGGAGCCGAGAGACTCGAACATGGGACCTTCTTGCTGTGAGGCGTCAGCGCTAACCACTGCGCCACCGCGCCGCCCCATCTTTGGAACTGTGTTCAACAACTCGTCTCATCTCAATTGCAGAAACCGCTTAGTCCTGTACAGGGTCGCGGTGAGCCGGAGCCTATCCCGGCAGACACAGGGGGCAAGGCAAGCCAATTAACCTATGCAGCAGCATGTTTTTTGGACCGTGTTAAGAGACCGGAGTGCCCGGCGAAAACCCACGGGGACACGGGGAGAGAACATGCAAACTCCACACAGAAAAAGGTACCCGAGCCGAGATTCGAACCTCCTTGTGCTCAGCAACTGTAATTTAAAATATATATACATCAAGTGACCTAAGAGCATTTCGTTACTTAGCAACACAGCCTTGGAGAGCGCGTGCTGAGTCTGTTATGAGCTCAGGGTATGGGCCGCCAATGATTAACTGTGCGAGACAGATAATTGGCGGCAGAGTGGCGCAGTGGTGTCATTTGCACCTCATAGAAACAAGGTCCTGCTCGGGGTGATTAGAATCCCGCCTTGAGTTTCTCTCCGTGTGTGTGTTCTCCCGTTATTCTACGTGGGTTTCCACCGGGCTCTCTGTTTTCCATTACTTTGCCGATAGCATCATAATGCACGGGGACGCAGTGTCTGTCGGAGTGGCGCCGGCTGTCAGCGTGGATGCCTCCTCCTAAACTCTGTTTCTTGCAGCGCTTTGGGGCCTCTGGGGGAAAGGCGCCACTATACAAATGTCATACTTAATTATTATAGAATACGACAGGGATCATTTATGGGCACCTTGAAGATTATGAAGATTCTCAGAGCAAAACTGCAATCTCCAAAATTATTTGGGTTTAATATGTACATCCTTGCCTTGCGCCCTGTGTCTGCCGGGATAGGCTCCGGCTCACCGTGACCCTGTATAGGACTAAGCGGTTTCAGACAATGAGATGAGATGAATATGCATATCCAAGGCGTCGAGATTATTAGTCTACCGAGG
The DNA here is from genome assembly GCA_036362905.1 of Mordacia mordax. Lineage (NCBI taxonomy): Eukaryota > Metazoa > Chordata > Hyperoartia > Petromyzontiformes > Petromyzontidae > Mordacia > Mordacia mordax. The sequence goes on along the minus strand of JAZEWT010000020.1, from coordinate 9,074,806 downwards.
CAACTTTCAAATACATAGGATTAATTATCAAAGCATGCTTTTTCTATATTCAGACTGAGTTAAATCCAGACCCAAAGGCCCCAGAGGGCCCACAAACATAGAGTTTGGATTGTTATGATTTTATTATAAATTTTCGAGACGAATAAAACCATACTGTGTTGTTAAGACTAGCAGAGTACCCGCCACACGGACGACCTTGTTCTAAGTATGCAGCACGTTCTTCTAACGTCCATTGTTGGTGACGTGTTCTGCTGACGTGACAGCTCTGAGCTCCATTTCTTCCTGACGTCTTTCTGTGAATATTTCTATGCCCCTTGAGTTTCAAAAGAGCAATCGATAAGTGGGTGAAGCTGAAATAAGACATAAACGCTTTGGTGCTGTGCAGATAAAACGAGCGCCTGCGAATGGTTCGAACGCAGGAAGCCCTCAGTGCCTACATAGATAAAAAAAATTGCTCCATTACACTGTATATATGTGATGGTTAGGATTCATTGCTAATTGTCGATTCTCTGAGAGCCAATTTTACGCACGGCAGAGCCACGGTTAAACACCGTAATGTTAGGCCTCGGACCGAACAGTATCTAAATTGTGCATAATTACAAAGCGCGAACCTCGCTACCCCTGCAAAACCCACAAAAACACCAAGCTTTGCACAGGCACAGACGGCAAGCCACAACGCTCGCGTGGTTGGCGCGGGTCCCAATCGGCGCTGGGTTTTACACAAAAGCACTCACACAGGGAATTCTCACCGGAGAGCGGTTAAGGAGCCAAACACTCCTCCCTTTGGCGCTGACGTTGGCCACTGTTGTGACTGCGAGTCTTATTGCCCAGGTATTCGCTGAGCCTCTTGAGTTGGAGAAAAGGTGGCTTGTTTTTAGGAGTTTCTCACTCCGTTGGCGATGGAGAGGGAGGGGGCTGGGATGATTCACAGGAGAGAGATAAACGAAACCATTTCGCTGTGCGTTGTGCGCGTATGTATGTAGGTATGCGCGTGTGCCACGCATGTATTACGTTACGTGTATGTGTAAACGTGCTTATACTTTGTATGTACACATGTATGTGTATTATGTTGTTTGTGTGTGTGTGCACGGTGGTTATGTGGCCCGGCGTGGTACTGATCACCCACCCCTTCATGGGCCGTGCCGACCTTAATAGGCGTTCGTGACAGCTCTTGACCCTAGAGTCGACGAAGGCTAAATGCATGACCTTTGTCGTTTTGTGGTAGTGTGGTCGCTGCGCTACATTTGATTCCGCGCCACGGCCTACATCAGTGACGATGGAGATCAGATCCTGTCTCGGACTTCTGCTAGGCTGACTCAGCCATAAATCATATGCGCCCCTCACTTTCCTAGCCCACATTGACCAGCATGGGGAAGTATGGCCAAACAATCCCCAAAACTGACTAATGAAGTCTATATCCAGCAGTGGATTGAGACAGAGCTGCAAATTATTTGCTATGCATTTTTATTAATGTATGCAGCATGACGATTTTACATCAACATTAAACAGGTTTTAATGTTTAACATTCTGAAAGTCTTCAAGCCATCTTTGTTAATCTAAATTTCACCTGCGCTTGAAGGAGTTATGTTACATATACCTATACTTTGGCAACGTGTGTTCTGTAAATGGTCTATCCCTCCCTCCCTATCCATCTGTCTATCCATGAGCACACCTGTCCGTCACTTTCTTTGCCTCCCCATGTGTCCGGTTGTCCAGCCCTCAAGCTCTCCACACCCTGGGATATCTGCCTGCCCTGGCTGTCTGCCTCTGCTGTTTGTGTCGATTTACCCATCTCCCCTCCTCCTCCTCCGTCCCCCCCCCCCTTGTTAGTTCCCAATGCTTTGATGTCGCCGCAGATTGCGGAATAAGTCACGTGTAGCTAACCGCACAGGTCCTGCTGGGCGCAGCTGCGTAAATGCTCCGGCGGTGTGTCTGAGCGCTCATGGGGCCACATGCAAGTAGGCACTGTCCACATGCTGGTAGCACCGTATCAACACTAGCCTGCCGTGTGACAGTCACACGGGGCGCGGCTTTGCACAAAACTCCCACCACGGCAGAAGACCCAAGCGTGGATCTGAAAATGTTGCCACCTGTCTTGTTTTCTCCCGATTTCGTCCTTTTTGAGGCAACCATCCTGTGAAAGGGGCAGCACGGTGGCCCAGTGGGTAGCTCTGTCGCCTCACAGCAAGAAGGTCCAGGGTTCGAATCTCGGCTTGGGTGCCTTTGTGTGGAGTTTGCATGTACTCCCCGTGTTCGTGTGGGTTTTCGCCGGGCACTCCGGTTTCCTTCCACAGTGCAAAAAATATCATCCTACATAGGTTAATTGGCTTGCATGCTAAATTTCCCTCAGTGCCCGATGATGGACTGGCGTCCTACTGTGGGTATATCCCTGCCTTGCGCCCTGTGTCTGTCGGGATAGGCTCTGGCTCACCGCGACCCTGCACAGGACTAAGCGGTGTCTGACAATGAGATGAAATCCTATGAAGTGTGGACGATTGTTTTCCTGGAATAAGTCATTCCTCAGTGTCCGACTTTTTGCCAGTTACACATGCAAGCCCATCTTTTATTTTGTTTACGCTCACGATATGCCGTGGCTTTTTGTGCCTCCGACGCGGAAACCCTAGTCTGATAACTCGTGCCCGTTGCGAAATTGTACTGACTGCATTTGGAATACGTTGCGGTGGTGTAATGCTCAGGACGCTTGCCTTGCAATCCAGAGGTTTGCCTCTTCGATTAAATCTACCGGCGTGAAAACAGGATTATACATTTCGTAACCCCCCCCTCCACTTCTACCCACCCAGAAGCATTGATGTGTACTTCACGGCCATTCGATCGCAAGTTTGGTGGGGTAAAGTGTGGGTATTTATACCGCTTCCAAGACTCACCGCGATCGTGGAATAGTAGGTTAAAAACACCTACAGAGGGGGGCCCACAGAGCTGCCTCCAGCGGAGGGCCCTTCCGCCGGAAACAGTGGGCGTAAATAACACGAAGCATATGGATAGCAGAGCAATCACGTTTCAAAGTCAAATTGTCTTTCTGATCAAACGAGCGATGCCTTTGATTTTCAACTCCATTGGTAACGCTGGGCCTCGGGTAAAAATTCCATTTCTTTGGCTCGTGCCAGTCTCCTCTGAGGACAACCACAACTGATTAAGCAAAGTGCAGCAATCATTGCATTGGCCTAAGGGAGGGGGGGGGTAATGGTTTGAGTCGACCTCAGACTGAAATTTGAACTTGTAACCTTCTCCCTGGGAGTTGAGTGCTCTAACCAAAGAGGCAGATGTGCCCGATTCTCTGTGCAGCAAGAGGGAAAGGTGCAGCTCTGCGGACGCCTGTTTGATCCACTACGGAGAGAAGCTGCCAATCGCGCTCACAGTCCAAAAAAAAACCACGCCGGGTCATAGAGGCTGCTGATGTCGACGAGCGCGGCGGTCATCCAGAGATGGGACATCTCCATGACTGGGGGCGGGGGGCTGGCGGTAGCTCTCGCTTCACAGAAAGAAATCCCCGGTTCGATTCCCGGCGCAGGTGGCTCTCTGTGTGGGGAGGCGGTGGCCCAGCGGTGAGCGCGCTGGGCTACAAACTCGGCGACCCGAGTTCGAATCCCGCTCATGGCCAACACCAGTGACGATATTCTGGACCGGTCCTGGGATTCCTATAGGTCGACTCAACCTCAAATGAGTACCTAGTGCGGTGTGTAAACATTGCCACGAAGAGCATGCTGCTGATCACCCACCTGCTCGTGTGCCGTGCAGACCTTCATAGGTGCTCGCTAACGGCACTTGACCCGACAGTCTGATAAGGTTATACGGGGGATCTTTGTCTTGGTGCTTGCATATTCTCTCCTATCCGTGTGAGAATTCACTGAGTGCTCCAGTTTTCTCCCGCAGTCCAAGGACATGCCGCCTCGCTTAATGTGCCTGACAAATTTCCCTCCCCCCGCATCCTGCGATGGATTGGGGTCCTATCATGGGTATAGCCCTGCCTTGCGCCCTGTGTCTGCGGCGAGAGGCTCCGGTCCCCCTTTGCAACCCTCTGCAAGACTGAGCGGGTGCTCATAAAGATGATGACCCCCAGTGGTGCAAGGGCCTCCACCCTAGGGAGCGCTAGAGAGTTCCTCTCGAGGGGACTTGGCCTATTTTTCCAAACCGCTCGGACATTTGCGGTGAAGCCATGCAGACCCATGAAGGCTGCCATGGCGCCACGAGATCGAAGCGAACCTGCGAACCCGTGAGATTCTCGAACCACCGCTCCACCGCAGGATCTCATTACCGCGGTGGTTCTGTGAACGTCTCATCTCATCTCATTGTCAGAAACCGCTCAGCCCTGTACAGGGTCGCGGTGAGCCGGAGCCTATCTCGGCAGACACAGGGCGCAAGGCAGGGATATATCCGCGATAGGACGCCAGTCCATCACCAGGAGCTGCGGGGAAATTAAGTCTCATCTCATTATCTGAAACCGCTTAATCCTATATAGGGTCACGGTGAAGCCGGAGCCTATCCCGGAAACATAGGGCGTAAGGCAGGAATACACCCGACGACGGGACGCCGGTCCATCGCCGGGCATTGCGGGACAATTTTAGTCTGCGAGCCAATCAACCTATCCAGGAGCATGCTTTTGGACTGTGGGAGGAAACCGGAGTACCCGGCGAAAACCCACGCGGACACGGGGAGAGCATGCAAACTCCACACAGAAAGGCACCGGAGCCGAGAGACTCGAACCCGGGACCTTCTTGCTGTGAGGCGTCAGCGCTAACCACTGCGCCACCGCGCCGCCCGGGAAATTAAGTCTGCAAGCCAATTAACCTATGCAGCAGCATGTTTTTTTGAATTGTGGGAGGAATCCGGAGTTCCCGGCGAAAACCCACGCGGACACGGGGAGAACATGCAAACTCCACACAGAAAGGCCACCCGAGCCTGTGAACATGTTCTTGAATAATGGCACTCGATCCGCCCAAGTAGCTGCCTCCACAGCGTCATTAGGTAATGTGATTACATTTTCCCGAATGGGGCCGCGGCTTGGGGCTGACTCTCACCACCGTGGCGTGACCACCTGAAAAGTGGGGCTCGATCGGGTCGGCTAACATTACGGGCACGCCCCGGCGATTTACAAGGATGTTTGACTTGGACTTGACAAATTAGAGTACTTTCTAACGTGACAGCTGGAGTGAACTGCAAATCACAGCTGGGGCTTACTTGATACGAGCCGTATATTAGTGTGGAAACGGGGATTCAAGCAATGAAGATGTCACCGTCAATTGCCGCTCTGAAGGAACAATTCCACTGTACGTTCACTCCCCTCCCCCTTCATGACTTTTCTCTTTTTTTTTCTTGCGCGTGGAATTTATTAACTTTTAATCCGTTTAGCATTCACCGTGGTTAGAGCGCCCGACTCACAAATCAGAAGGCTGTCAGTTTGTCATCCTGGTTGGCCGTTGATGCTACGAATCATCAATCTGTGGTCATGGAAGAGACTCCTGCTTTGTGGGAAGTCAGCTCTCATCACCCGTCGAGCGTCATCTCCAGCGATATCCAAGCCACCGCGTGATGAAGACTTCACCAAACAATCGCCAACCTTTGCGCACGAGTTGATTTCATCGCTCCATCCCTTCGGTGGACGTGATTGCGGGCGCGCTCCACGTCTGGACTATCACTCCGTCACTAATCGCGACCGCTGCTCATCATCACCCCGGTCCAGCAGCGTGGCCTGGACGAGGCCACGGGCGCTCTTTAGCAGCATTAATGCCATCATTAACAAACACGGTGTGTATGATGCACGTGGTTCCTCTTTCTGTTTATCAATATCATTTCAAGGTTACATCTCCCCCATGCGCTCTTCAGTTTTTGGTCAACTTCGTTTTCAATGACGGTGTCTCTGAGCCACTTAGGAGCAGGTTGTTCGCACTGACTTTGTAAACATAGTATTGGCCAGCTTGCTGCATGTGCACAGATCGGATCTCCGTTCGATGGGTGACAGAGTCTTCTTGCGTTTCGCTTCCAGACTCTGGAATGCACTTCCATTGGAAATTCAGTTAGTCGAGTCCCTGGGCACCTTTAAATCCCGTATGAAGACTCACTTGTTCCGTAAAGGCATTGAAGTCCTCTGGCTAGGACAGTGGATGCTGCTCACTCTTGTGCTTGGATGATGGCTCTCTGTCGACCTGGGTCTGCTCAGGAACACTTATTCTTTCCTTTTTTTGTTTAACTATTATTTTATCTCTTATTTTACGTCCTTTATTGATGTATAGCCATTATATAAATTTTAATTGATCTACTTTGATGTTGTTGTTGACATGCCATTCTCTCAACCGCTCTGTGCAGCGATATGTGACTCTCGGGTGAAAAACATTCTAGAAGTGCAAATATTATTATTATTATTATCATCATACATAGGCTGTATCAGATTTCTGCACCCATGGGATATATGTGAGACATTTAGCTCCTGTTAGACAAACACCCATCCCTCTCAGTCTAGACGTCTAGCACACCGTGTAACTTGTGTCCCTACCCTGGAAATGTGGAATTTCCACCGCTGACTGAAGGCCCGCCAATGGACACGAGTGCCCTCCCACGCTTGTTTGAGAAGTGCAATTAATTTTGCTTCTTTAATAAAGCCAGGGTTTTGTACGTTACAGATTGGTGGGAAATAAATAAATAAGCTCGCAAACAATTGATGACAGACTTGCCAGTGGCTTGGCCGATCATTGGTATGCAGGTCACACTCTTGCATTCAATGCCAGTGTGGCGCAGACTTTTTTTTGAATGGCGCGGCTCAGCGAACGGCATCAGCTTTCACAGCAAACTCCGTTTTCGAGGCAAAAAATCTAATGAAGGGGAAAGGGCTTTCGACATGGACTGAGGACCAAGTGGAAGATGTTGTTGGTCTCTCATTGTGCGTGCCGAGTGGCGCTGCGTGGTCAAAACTCTCAACTCACGCAGTCACGAGTGTGCGCGTTCAAATTCCCGATGGGAGTGGACTTGCCCATCATCCTCCCAGGGTATTAAAATGTAACTTCTGCTTTGCAAATGTTGAACGCACAGAAAAGGTTCTTCCCAACGTAATTAAATTCCCACGTCGGGCGCTTTTCTGTGCGGAGTTCGTGTGTTCTCCCCCTCTTCTGTGTGGCTTCTCCAGTTTCCTCTCACAGCTCAAAAAACACTCATTGATTTGACAAATACCATAATAATATATAGCATGCAGTGTCTGATGGGTTGGCACCGGCTTACCACTTCG
>JAZEWT010000020.1:9019262-9035330 GCA_036362905.1 Mordacia mordax | reverse complement strand
GGGGTTTGTACAAATCCGAGCTGTGGAGAGAACGGCATGTCAACAACAAGATCAAGACAGTTCAACTGAATATAGGTAACACAATCGTAAATTCAGTTTGATTCATTTTCGCGTTCGTTTGCTGTTGTTTAGTTGTTTTAGCGTGACTGAAATTCACGCAAACTGCATTCAGTTGGTAGCATGTTCGTGATTATTAGTCATTTCTTAAAATGTCATGCAAACAATATTGGGCAGCTACATAAAAGTGGTCGGATTGAACTAGATCGTCTGCTCTGTATAACATTCTGCCATTGCGCATAGGCTCTATGGGATCCACACACAGTATCTATGGTCAACTGAAGCTATTGTTAAAGCTCAGCTTACAATGGAAAGGCAGTGAGTTCAAATCGTGGTCAGGGTTCAACTCAGCCTGTCTGGGCGGATACAAAAGATGCCACTTTATGTGACACCCACAATGGTCATCCTATGAATAAATTAACCCTCGCCACAGTAATATGGAATTTCTGCCAATAGGTCAGATATGATTTATGCACGGTTGCTTTTTTGAGTTGATACTTTCTGCAGACTTTTATTTTCGTTATGAATTCCGCGGCAGTTGCGGAGAAGAAAAAAAAACTTTTGAGTGAAATGTTCTTCCATGTAAAGCCAACGTAAGGTGTCTGATGGCACCAGCCACAGCTATCGGACCAGTGTGATAACACATGGATTTCTCCCACCTCAAACACCTGGACACAGGCCGACTGCTCCACTCTTCTGACACCACATCAATTGCGACTCTCGAACGCTCAACCTGATCAATCCACTCATGACCGAAGGTCTTACCAATCTGATGCCATCTCGCAGACAGTTGCGATCCATCAACTGCAGAAGAAATATGCATCGTAAATTATAAATGAATACACAAATAAATACACCGCTCGACATATCACCCGCGTGAAACGAGAGTCAGTCAGGCTGCAGTCACCTCTGGCCACTCAGCAGTATTGCTTTGAGAAGCGCAACGCTGCTCATGAGCTTCAACAGGTTCATAATAATGATTGCACTTCTGGAGCGCATTTTACCCGAGGGTCACAAAGCGCTGCACAGAGCTGTGGAGAGAACGGCGTGTCAGCAACAACGACATAGGAACGACAAATCAGCAACGATCACGTTTCTTTTTTTTGTTGTTGACACTAATCCGCAGGTGACTTGCTTCAATAAGAGATGATTTGTGAAGTTAGTCGTTAAGGGAAAGAGGCTGATGGACTGAACACGATTTTGTTTCACGGTGAGAATAATTCATTTCATCACTCTTCCATACTGCTATAAGTAGGCTATCAAAATTCTACAATACGTCTCTTAACTTAGTGGGGTTTTTTTGCCGATGAAGAGATGTAAAAAAAGTCTTTTTCAAGCAATCACTTATATTCTAGCTCTCCGTGTTGCATATAACTGTGCGTATTTGTGAAAGAGGCACGGTATTGCTTTCATTTGTTAAAACATGCATACCTGCCTGTTAGCAAGAGATGTCTACATTTAACTTTTAAGTCAACGGGTTAGCAGAAATATTTTTTTTTAAAGTAGGTTCTACTATTAGCGGAGCAAAACAAAATTGTATATTTTCATGTAATTTGGTTTGAGCGAAAAGGTCTCAAACCTAATCTCTATGAAGCGCATGGTGTCTCTGGATATATTCTAGACTTTGATGTGCTAGCGGTTGCATTATCCGAAGTTACTTTCCCAAAGTCACTTTGCCGCATTATAAAACAAACCACTATCTTGAAAGTCACGAATAATGCCTCGTGGCGTTAGATAACAGGGTTGGACATTTGGATGAGTAAACACGTGTCATCAAACACCTCCCAGCGTACCGTCTTTTGCGGTTGTGCTGTGTCTGTAGCGCTGTCTGATGTGTTTTTGGTTTATACTGCTGGTTGTTTAGGAAAATGTCCATCATCACTCACGGTCAGACATCAGGAGGAATAACACAACATGTACGCGTGCAATGCCTCGCTGTTTTTGCTCATCTAGCTTTGGCGGCGATGTTTGCAGAACACTTCACTCACAGTCATAAGGTCGGCCTTTCGAAATCCAGAGGTTGCGCTTGAGCTGCCATTTTTACCGCGTTTGATAAAACGAATACCGTTGTTTTGAACAATGGTCATTGTTCAATGGATAGACTGTCCCGTGTCATGGCAATATGGAATTTCCGAAGCCTGTTCAGTGCCATTAAACAGGGCGACAATTTAGTGTTCGGCTGACCAGGAAGACACTACGACTTGAGGATTACTCTCAAGAGCTGCTCTTCTAGTGCAGCTGGGTCGGGAATTCCTCTTATTTTCTGCACGATGTTTGACTTCCCACAATGCCGGCTTCATCAGGCTTCAGGAGACTGATGCTGCATCCAATGCGGGAGTCAAAACGCCTTGAAGGACAGAGGAGGAACCTTTGGCCTGGCTCTCCTGAAAGAGCATCTCTTAAGAGCAATTCTAATACTCCGTGGCCTGAAAACCTGCATCAATACATTTCGACTTTATTGACGTGAAGGCTCGAGGGCTCCTTGTCAATGTTTGTGTGACTAACGCTCACTTTCACTCAGTCATGATATGGAAAAGGTCAAGAAAGTAGGGGCGGTCTATCAGATATGCTGACTGTGCACCACGTGAAGGATTAACCTGTGATTCACTGCCAGAGACACTTTCACACGCCAAGGCACATTCAGCCAGAATTCATGGGCCCTTGGCCAAATTGATATGGGCATGAGGTGGACGTGGCACATCAAAGCCCTCTATTCCTTACGAGCCATCACGGGCATATATCAAAAGATTATAAATGCCATTAATGCACAACATGACAAACATAAATCTCTGGTAATGTAATTAATTTCACTTCGATGCACTCTTCTTTTATTTAGTCGAATGAGACCACGTCTAAATATATTGCTTTAGTAGAATAATTCCGCTAAGCGTGTTTATTTCTAAGCAATTAACTTTATTGTTTTCTCATTTAGTTGGAGGTTACTTTTCAAGTTTAGAGTTTGGCTTCGAATTAAAATTCTTGTCCTTTTGTTATGATTGTTGTGACGGCACTTTAAACGTCCCCTGTTAAACAGATGCCTTGTTTCAGTTTTTCTGTGTAGAGGCTACAGTGGCTACATTGAACACGAAAAGGATTCTATTTCGAACGATAGAAAGTTTTTTTTTGTATCGGACGGAATATGCCCCAGAGTATGCCCACTCAGGAAATGAGGTGGTTAAATTAGCTCGTGTGCAGGTGCTAGATAGACTTTTCTATGTGACATATTCATGATGCATTAAGTTTCAATTTTTTTTCTTACAACCAGGCGATAACTGAAGACCCTAAAGTCTAAACAGTGTCTCATTCGAAGAGTGACCTGAGGCATTATTCTGCCAGTAGGGGGCGATGGTCGCTATCACACGAGCTGAATAATTTGTGGGTGACTTTCAAATTTGCCAGATTTGGACTTTGACATCAGCACACAATGACCTACCGTTGCGAATGACATTAGGACATCTGCAACGTTCCAAGGAGAAACGGACAACTTATTTGACGGTGGTTACACCTGCAGCAATGATTACTACGGCGACTGGATTCGAACCGTGATCCTCCACAAGAGGTGGTGATTATTTCGCCGTTAGCCCGTGGAACTGGAAATCGTCAGCTTGGAGAGACCTTTCTTGAGCCATGCCCTGGCTATGGCATCTGATGATGTTGCTGGTGAACGGGGTTGTTAGTGGACGAAAAGAAAGTTTAGTGTTGGAAACGTTTGTGTATCAGGTGGCTTAACAATTTTGTATTAAATGGGTCAATAGTTCTATCGTGGACGAGATTTTTTAAAAACCCAACTAAAGCAACCCTCAGTGTCGTGTATGGGTTCTCTGTTAAATGGGGTAATAAGGTTATCTCCGTGATGAGAGTTCGATATCGTATGAGACGATTGTTCTCCGTGGCGGTGCAGCTGAATGCGCGACTCACATCATAGAGAGGTCAAATCCGGTGGGGCATCGGCCATCATAATTCCACAGTGAGTCATCCCGTGAGGTCTCTTGAGTGACCGTTTCAACAGTGCTTCCACTGTAATGGACTGGACCTTGTCATAAGTTTGTAGTATTCGTAGCAATGACCCATGTTCCTCACTCAACGTTTGTGCCGCCTGATGTCAGTTTCAAGCAAACAGACAATTCGAAATGTTATATATGCAGTTCAGATGAACAAAGTCACGTATCCAGTGGGTAAGATTCCGTATTTTCAATAGTATTTTTTTTCTTTTTGACGTTCATTGTTCCGACATTGCACTTTGTGGTAAATATTACTCCGACCACTTGATACATCTCATACGAACGCAAGGCAAGCACAGGAGCTGTGCTTGCACCCCGAGTTTGAAAATTCATGAGCTTTAAAACCAATTTCCAGTTCGTATCGAGACACCTCTCCTCCCGCATTCGACTGGTGGGGAGTCCTCGGTTGTCCGACCTTCTCTCGTGCAGATCTAAAATTGCCCACCTTCAAATTGATATCAAAAGTCATCTAGTGTGATCGCCCTGCTCTCTGTATGAATCATGTGCAATATCCCACTTAATATTATCCTCCGTAATAAAATAGAAGTAGTCTTCATAGCAGTGCTCTTAAAAGGGTTATTGCTCCAATAAGTACCACTATATATGAAAGCACGAGTCGACTTTATTAAGATATAAATGAAAAACCATAATTTCAAACTGTCAGAGACATGGCATCAATCAAAGTAGTCTCCCAAAAGCTCATAAAACAATAGTGCAGCGGGATATTGGAATTTGCAGTCCAGCTTCGAAGTTCGCCCATTATAAATGGCTTTGTATATATCATAATGGGGGTTATGATAATATCCCGAACGGTACGCCTTGTTTTTCAGTAGCATTTTGACCCATTTTCATTCAAAACGTGCGGGGCAGTTGTTGCTGGATTAAACCACCGTACAGGTTGACCCAGGTCAGTTGGTTGCCCCCCAATGGTAGGGGAATTGGAGCAGAATTTTTCGACCGGATTCCCTTTCTGATATCAGCTTCCTTTTTCAGGAGATCAATGGATAATTATTCGTTTGGAACCTCTACCGAGACTTGTTCACCTAGGGAGGTGCCGGCAGCAATTGTGGTCTGCAGGTAACATAAAGTAGGTCTGGAGTTCATTGAAACATGCAAACCCCTCTACACACAAGGAAGTTACGATCAGTGGGGTTGTCTAGAAGAAATTCCTATTGGCAAGGGAACAGGTAGCTGTTTGAGCTCACAGAGGTCATGTGGGGGCATTGAGTCAGTATTGCTGAGCCGTATGGGAATGACTGCAGATATCTGCAATTCCTTAGTGAAAAAGGCGACTGACGTGAGATCAGCTGTTGATCTCGACTCAGTTACTAATTAATTTGCACACACAGACAAACAACCCTACAGATGTAACTTCACGTGCATCTTCTCATACGGTATCCAAGAAAATGGTAATTATAGTGGTTGTTCATTTCTAACAGCACCAACATCCACCACGAGTACATTCGCTCCACAGAGGCGCCACAGCACCCGCAAGATAACACTGAGCAATCGTCGCGTGATAGACACCAGATTGTCCAGTATCCCTCACACTGTACCGCACCAGTACGGAATCATTTGCTTTTGCCATAACCACAGCAAACAACACAGCCCCACAAACAAACGAGCAGTGATACAGACACGGGGATATATTGGTGTATGGATACAGGGGTGTATTGGTGTGTATACATACAGGGGTGTATTGGTGTGTATACATACAGGGGTGTGGTAGTGTGTATACATACAGTCTCCTACATGGGAAGTGAAACGTCAGGAAGAAGACTTGAGGAACACTCGACAAAGCTATCCCGAAAGAGCAATTCAGATATAGAGATTTAAACTGCATGAAGGTTGTCAAGGTAGTGCAGTGGTAACATCTGCGCCTCACAGACAGAAGATCTCAACCGTGGCATTTCAATTTCCGCCTCAGTCACTTTATGGTGTAGACTTTGCGTGCTCTCCCTCTGTTCCACGTGGGTTGCCTCTGGGTTGTCTGGTTTCCTACCACAAACCAAACTCTCACTCATTAAAAGGCCGATCCCGTAATGATATTCAGGACACATTTTGGTGCCGACTAACAATCCCTGAAGTTTCGTCTGAGTCGTCGCGTCCCTCCTTTCGACACTGAATAAATATGCGCGGCGCGTTACGAATTGCAATTACCGTTATTATTATTTTTTGGCCACCCCGCTGCTCTGGCTGCGGGGGTCTCTGACGCGGCAATAGAATGCGCGTCATCACTCTCAGCGCTGACAGCTCTCACTCGGTCACCCATTCCTGACGTGGGTTTTAAGTGACCGCTCACAGCAGGGCGTTGAAGCCATTGCACGATTGCTCAGCACGCGAACGGTCAGGGCGTTAATACAAATCGCGTTGGGGTTTTTTTTTGTTATTGGTGGGGATGCAGGCGACTGGTTTGGGAGGGGGGGGGGAGGTGAAGGAGAGAAAAAAAAATTAGCTTCTTGGTGTGAAAAATGCAGCGGCAGCAGATTTTTTTTTTTTAACCCAGGTCGTGTGGACTTTACAAAGTGCTTTGCTTGAAATGTGCACGGTACAGTCGTCTAGCAGCTGACTGTAGGATTTTGTCTCATCTCATCGCATCGTCAGAAACCGCAAATTCCACACAGAAAGGGCACCCAAGCCGAGATTCGAACCGGAGAACTTCTTGCTGTGAGGCGACAGCGCTACCCACTGGGCCACCGATCCAACAGCACCGCCCGTCTGAATTTCTCACAAATGATGAAACGGAAAGTATTGGCAGCGGCATATGACTTGCGTGCTCTACTGCTAGGTTAAACTGATGTAGATTTTCACCGATCCATGTGTGAGAATGTCTCGCAAGGGGTGCTCTTTAGGGATAGCCGTCTCGAGCTTTCTGCCTCTCTCCTCCGCGATGTGTCATCTCCCACGCTGGAGGCATCATGGGAGGCGAAACGTCGCGAGGGCGAGATGAATTACGCTCGACAGCTATTTTGAAAGAGCAGCTCTTGAGAGTAATTCTCACACTCCGGTTGTGTCAAAGCATGATCGCACACGCAGGGACATGATGCAATTACAGTGCAAGGGGAGGTCGGAGGCAGGGCTTTTGTGCCATTTCACTTACGTTTAACTCGGGTTATTATTATGATTTTATTAACGCTGTCAGCCGCTAACAGCGTCAGCACGTGCTGTGTTCTAAAATAAGCCCAGGTCAATGGGGTAACGCAAGTGAAAGAGAGGGGGAGAGTTATTAATACGGTATTAGCATCGACTATATGTCGTACAAGTCCTTAAGGACACTGAAAGGCATCGCGTGAATATTGGAATTGGTGCAATGCTACGAGGATGTATTATCCATTTACAATGGAGCAAGTGTTTGTATGTATCTAAATGCGTATGTCCCTGCAGAGGGTATCAGTTTTAATCCTGCATAATCGCACTTTTTAATCTGTTCACCGATGCTTTTGTCTTATTTCAGCATTACGTCCCACCTATCCACGACTCATCTAAAACTATAACACCATTTCATCTTTAATTTCACACTTTCCACGAACGTGTTACACGCTCGGAACACACTGATGTTAAACTGATAAGAACGGGGGAGGGTGCCCTGCTAATCGTCTCCACTCCGTATTTTCATACAGCTGTGGGGTGGCGTGGCGTGCGGTGGTTGGAATTAAAAGAAAACTCATTATTCCTGGGAAGTGAGTAGCGCCGTCGCCTCACAGCAAGAACCTCGCGGGTTCGAATCTCGGCTCGGGTGCCTTTCTGTGTGGAGTTTGCGAGTTCTCTCCCCGTGTCCGCGTGGGTTGTCGCCGGGCACTCCGGTTTCCTCCCACAGTCCAAAAAACATGCCGCTGCATAGGTTAATTGGCTTGCAGACTAAATTGCCCGCAGTGCCCAGTGATGGACTGGCGTCGCATCGTGGGTATATCCTTGCCTTGCGCCCTGTGTCTGCCGGAATAGGCTCCGGCTCACCGCGACCCTGTACAGGACGAAGCGGTTTCTGACAATGAGATGAGATCTTTATTCCTGCGATGAGGCAATGTTCATCTCGCGCCTACAGCTCCCAACCAGTCGTATGTAGCCCGCATTCCTCGTGTGTGTGCGAGGGGGGCGGGGCGGAGTCTCCAAAGAACAACCACTGTTGACTTTCCCACAAAGTGGTGTTCATTTTATTGAGCCCAGAGGGATGATGAGCTGGTTCAGCCCCCAACTAGGATTTCAACATACGTTTGCGAGCTGGAATGTTTACAAGTTCAAATATTCTCTGAAGGCGCATACAATTAGTACTGCTATATGTCCAACTGCAGGAGCCTCCTCAAAGAGTATTCAGACTCAGAGGTGTTTTTTTTCTGAACAAAGGGCATTGTATTATTAATAAATAATGACAATGCTGATGATGGCTTGACTTCCTTCCGTCAGCCAGATCTCTCTGCTGCTGCATAAGCCTCATCTCATCACATTGTCAGAAACCGCTTCATCCTGTACAGGGTCGCGGTGAGCCGGAGCCTATCCCGGCAGACACAGGGCGCAAGGTAGGGATATACCCACGATGGGACGCCAGTCCATCACCGGGCACTGCGGGCAATTTAGTCTGCAAGCCAATTAACCGATACAGCAGCATGTGTTTTGGACTGTGGGAGGAAACCGGAGTGCCCGGCGAAAACCCACGCAGACACGGGGAGAACATGCAAACTCCACACAGAAAGGCACCCGAGTCGAGATTCGAAGCCGGGACCTTCTTGCTGCGAGGCGACAGCACGACCCACTGGGCCACCGTGCCGCCCTGCTGCTGCTGCATAACACCTGTCCTCCAAGACCTGCCTCTTATAGTGCACGCCATGCCACTGCAGATCTTCCCGTGGCCACTGGGGTCGCTAACTGACTGAAACTATTCCGGGAGATTTTAGGGTTTTTTTTATAGTTTATAGTCTCATCTCATCTTATTGTCATTAACCGCTTAGTCCTGTACAGGGTCGCGGTGAATCGGAGCCTATCCCGGCAGGGAGGAAACCCGAGAACCTGGAGGAAACCCATGCAGAACAGGACACACAAACTCCACACAGAAAGGCGGCAATCGAACTGCCTCAAAGCAGGACCTTATGTCGAAAGCACAGATGTTGCAACGAGGCCACCCTGTCGATTCTGGTTGAGTCCTGGGCAATACATGATGGTTGACAACCCTGATGGCTACTGACCTGTGGGTGCCACGGCAAGGCGTGCCTCAGTGGTCTGGGCCACCTCGGGTAGCCTCCACTTTCATGCAAATCTGTCGTCACTATGTCACCATAATACCTCCGGGGCATATCTTTTGTTTATAACGTGGGCCTTGATTCAATGCCTGCCAACGGTTGGAAATCTTATTAAAAGTTACACTGTAATTGCAAAGTGGGAGGTTGCAGATTTATTGTCACATTTATGTATACACACGGGCAATAGTTCTCGTTTCCAATGAAGGTTGTAAAGGACAAACTATAGTAAAAATCGTGCATGTCCTATGCATACGCAAGGCTGGTAATTGATCAGAAAATAAATTATTTGTTAGTGATGACAAATGTAAGTCGTAATGGCATGCTGCCTCATTATCGCGGAGTTAAATCTAAAAATGATTGTCAGCAGTTTTTGTCCTCTGAAATTCATTAAAAAAAAATCTCTGCAGTGTGACTGACTTTAAGATAATTACGTCCATTTGGCAAATGGGAACTTGGCTTGAGATGAAGTTCGTCCAGGTGGCACCTTGGTCAGAGCATCGATGCCTCGGTGGGACAATTTGAAGTTCACATGCACGTAGGAGATGACTCAGCACATCCACCTTCCGACATGAATATAATTAGAAATCCTTCATAAGCGGTTAAGGGGTCAAACTGTGGATATACTAGCCCCTGTCATGACAATCTAACTTTTGTCTCATTAATAATTTAGATAGCCTATGAATCTATATTTTACAAGGTTATATCTATGTGTAAAGGCAGTACGGCGGTGCAGTGAGTCGTGCTGCTGCCTCACGGCGAGAAGACTCCCCTCTCCCTTTGTGCATAGAGTAGACATCTGCTCTCAAGTGTGACTGGGTATTTGCGAGTTACTCTGTTTTCCTCCCGTAGTCCAAATACATGCTGCCTAAGTGAATTGGCCTGCCTATTAAAACTGCCTCAAGTGGCCAGCGATGAATTGACATCCCATCATGGATATAGCTCCGTATTACGACTTGCGTCGGCTGGGATAGTCTCCAGACCCCCTTAACCCTCCAGAACATTAAGAAGTTCCCAACGATGACTGAATGAACGAAATACTCTCTGCGTGTGTTTCTACAGGGAGCTGTTGTCTACAATGCGGCCGGGTGACTGCCTCTCCCCACCGCACGCTGCACCTCTCCTGTAGCAGCAGGGCACTTGCTCCGGGCACGATGTCGTCTCGGCCACGCGGCCGCTGCCCCTACCGGCCGCTCCAGCCTCTGCTGCGGCCATCGCCGCCCGCTGCGTATACGGTGGCCGTGGCCTCCCTGTTGGCGAGGCTCGCCCTGTGCCTGGTAGCTCTGGCTGCCCTGGGCAGGGCCGCGCCGGAGGATTTGGTGCAGTGCTCCCGCAAGGAGCATCCACGCTCCAGCCTAGCAGGTGAGGCAGAGGCCAGGCTGAGGTTGAGTGGCTCAGTGGGCTCATTGTGTGTGTTTACGGCCGCTATACAAGTTGACCCGGGTTGAACGGTTGCCCCCCAATGGTGGGGGTATTGGAGGATCATTTTTCAACTGAATGCCCTTCCTGAGACAATCCTTCTCTAGTTGGAGGATCTTCAGATCGTTATTTGTTTCGAACCTCCCTCCAGACCTGTTTACCATAGGAGATGCTACCGGGAGCTCTAGACTCCAGACCTGTTCACCAAGGAAAACCCTGCCAGGACTCGTAGGCTCCAGGTAACATAGCCTTGAGGTTCATTGGAACATGTAAAGAACTCCACTAGGATTACAATATATGGGTTTGGTCACATCAAGTGCACAGATTCTCGTCTAATCTTGTGTAAGGTTGGCTTTGTCCAGTAGTGGACAAATATACTCTAACTTTAATTCGAATGCTTTCATGACCAATGTTATCTAAAGATTCCATTGATAAGTACACTAGTTTAATAAAGACATTGTACCCACACGATTGAAGAAAGAGGAAATTAATTACAAATCTTTGTATTAGACCTGACATTTAACGACTAACTGAGCTCGACATTGGGACGTAACAACAGATAAAAGTTTAAATATGGGTAACAAATGGGAATGCTTTGTGATATCTCCCGGTGTGTGCGGATTTCCACACGCCATTCCAGTTTATTTCCCAATGTTAAGGTTGGGCCTACGGCCAGGGTTATTGTCACTGAATTCAAAGTCACATTCATTTGACGGGAGTGTTACGAGCAGCACTAAGATGCGTTTGCACAGTGGTGCGGATGCGCAGATGTGATGTATTTTTGGTTGCAGCGTGTGTTGTTTGGAATGATGTCCGAATTTTCGCTCTGAGCGTGCGAATATCATCCCTAAAGCAGATCACTGTACGCGGAGTGAAAGGTGTGACGTTGTGCGCGATGTCACAATCGCATTGGGAAACCAACAAAAGAATGAACACCAATGTGGTAGTACCGCATCTTGTGGCTAGATTATGGCCGGATGATGTGTGTTTTTTCATGGGCATTCAGTTGCCTCGCAGAGGCAAAACACCGAGTCAGGAAATGACAGAACATCATACTCTGTTCTCAGTTCCACGCTGAGGTTTGACTCAGTCATGTTGCCAAAGTGCACAAAATAAGTACCACTCTGTGTGGAATACATGGTGGTTGTCGTGTAGTTTGGTCAACTCATTGTAATGCGAAATTCCCGACTGTGACTCGGGACGGCAGAGCAGTTGGATGTTGCCTGGCGCTAATATAAACATGGAGACAATTTAACTTTGACTCTCTCACACTCTGGGATCGAATCTGGCTTTCAGCCTTTTGTGATTAAACCAGGTTTTCAATTGTAGTCGGCTGATGATTTCAGTCTGATCGATAATGACTTCTGGGGCCACCATCACGCCTGGCTAACTTGATATTTCCAAAGCCAATATTAATGCATTGCACCAGATACTCAATTACTTACTTTAGGTTGAGTCAACCATGAAGATGCTCATGCTTGCTTTCAGATTCCCAACGCCACTAGTGTGGTATTGCCAGCAATAGAGCCAATCGCAGCCAGACTGCTAAAGAGTCCACTCACTTATTGTCTCCCTCGTTCAGTAGGGTGTCTTTTCAAACGTTAACACTGACACTACTTTACAGTGAAATACGAATGGCGAATCACGCCAAGTAACAGCGGCAGCGGGCAGCGTCTTCAGCAACTGGCGGCATTCATTGGCCAAACGAATAGAAAGAAAGCGGCTCTTTTGAAAGTCGCAGGTATAAATCTGCCCCGGTGCCAATTTGCAAATCTTAGAGCGTCTCTTTACGGCAGCGTTCATTTGGATCAGCGTGAAACTGTTTTGCCTGGAGACATTGTGCAATTCTCGCTTGTTTTGGGGATGGCTCGGGTCTTAGTTGGCGAGATGGGCACGGTGAGAGAGACGGGGCGTGTGTGGATGTTAGATTCGAGCAAGGCTGGGGCTCAGGGCTGGCATGTCTGGGAGTTGCTGTGTCTGGAGGAGAGAGAAGACCTTTTGTCTCCTTCACAATCCGTATTCTGTTGTAGCTTTGCTGAGAGTGGCTGCTGGGGACTGGGCGGCTATGGATGATTTATTGTAAAAAAAAAGTGCCTTTGTGTCGAATGCATTGTGAGTAGCAGGTGTTCAGAAGCTCACTGGGCAATCTTCTATCCTGAAGCTGCTTAGCTGAAAATCGTTGTAAAAATGGGAGAGAGAGTGAGAGAGAAAAAATAATGGGACTTAAGAGGCTTCTCGAGGAAACAGTGATACACTACACGTAAGTGATGTCCTTGCCGTGCAGTGCTCAAAAGAGTCATGCGACACACTGTTCACTCGGGCTGCCTATGCCGGATAATGAAGTTACCTGTGTTGAGAGCGAGCATCGGTGTGAGATGGAGAACATTAAAGGCTCGCTGTGTAGTTAACTCAGTGCTCGCATGCTGGCGATTGCGGGGAACCGACTTCTGTATCTTGATCGAAGATATTTGGCAGTGACGAAGAATTTGAATCCCAGCTCCCCGTCACATCTTAATGGCTAATGCAGCCCCCCCCACCCCCACAGCTCCTTGTTCCCATAATGACGTTTGTAATGAAGCGGTAGTTAAACGGTTGGTAAAGGTCTCATCTCATCTCATTATCTGAAACCGCTTAATCCTATATAGGGTCACGGTGAGCCGGAGCCTATCCCGGAAACACAGGGCGCAAGGCAGGAATACACGCGACGACGGGACGCCGGTCCATCGCCGGGCATTGCGGGACAATTTTAGTCTGTGAGCCAATCAACCAATCCAGGAGCATGCTTTTGGACTGTGGGAGGAAACCGGAGTACCCGGCGAAAACCCACGCGGACACGGGGAGAGCATGCAAACTCCACACAGAAAGGCACCGGAGCCGAGAGACTCGAACCCGGGACCTTCTTGCTGTGAGGCGTCAGCGCTAACCACTGCGCCACCGCGCCGCCCTGTTGGTAAAGGTGCAGCCCTGCAATTCCTTGTTCAATCCACTGCTGGGGGATAGGGTTTCCACTAGACAAATCTCTATAGAGCCCCTCTAGAGGGAGTTACGGCGGAAAATGTGAAAGTATTCAAACATTACACCACCACTGGCCACTTGACTATAGACCAAGAGTGGTGTTTCCATTAATCCTTTTTATACTGAGACGTGGTTAAGAGCCGTTCCACTCTTTCAAATGTCAGGTCCGAGCGTTAGTCGCGGTGACCTCGACAAGTAGTGGAACGTTTTTTTGTAAATCTGAGATGCTGGTGTGCGTGATTGAGCACTTGATTCACAAGACTGAGTTGAATTCTTGATCAGCGAATGAATAAGCCTATTATTCCTCGAGGCTCACCAAGGCAGACGGATTACCTTTATATAATCCATGTGAGAGAATATTGAAACCAAATTTCTCTGTTTCAAGGGTAGGCTTTGGAAAAGACAAGTCGAGTAAAGCGAGCATGTTATACATTCAGCCAAACGTCTCATCTCATCTCATTGTCAGAAACCGCTTAATTCTGAACAGGGTCGCAATGAGCCGAAGCCTATCCCGGCAGACAGAGGGCGCAAGGCAGATAAATACCCACGATGGGACGCCAGTCCATCACCGGGGACTGAGGGCAATTTAGTCTGCAAGTCAACTAATCTATGTAGCAGCATGTTTTTTTTTTACTGTGTGAGGAAACCGAAGTGCCCGGCGAAAACCTACACAGACACGGGGAGAGAACATGCAAAGTCCACACAGAAAGGCACCCGAGCCGAGATTCTAACCCGGGTCCTTTTTGCTGTGAGGCGACAGCGCTACCCACTGGGCCACCGTGCCGCCCTCAACCAAACGTGCCAAAGTGATGTCAAACATAGACACGATCAAAATTAAAATTATATGTGTAATATTTGTGCACATTTTGTGATGTAGGTTTTCATAGTTTCATGCTCTGCACAGCTATCCTTTCGGGATAGCCTACCGATAATTAACGAACGGAGCAGGGACACCCAACATTACTGTGTCGAAAGAACAGCCATGGCGAGTAATTGTAAACGTTCACAGACGTTCGTTGAGTG
Source organism: Mordacia mordax (assembly GCA_036362905.1). Lineage (NCBI taxonomy): Eukaryota > Metazoa > Chordata > Hyperoartia > Petromyzontiformes > Petromyzontidae > Mordacia > Mordacia mordax. The sequence continues at coordinate 9,020,587 of JAZEWT010000020.1, read as the reverse complement.
GGCCGACTCAGTGGGTTTGTACTTGAACCAGAAGGAACCGTGGAGCTATGCTACCCATTTTAATCGACTGACAGCAGAGAGGGGGTGAGCAAGTTACAACGTCTCGAGGGCACTGAGGGCGATTTGGTCAGGACAATTCACCGAGGCAGCCTGTCTTTGTACTATGGGAGGAAATCGTTGAACCCGACAAGAGCCCACGCGGACATGTACAGAACTACGCAAACGCCACACAGAAAGGCACCCGAGCTGGAAATCGAACCGAGTTTCAGGGGCTTCTCGCTGTGAAGGAAGAGTTACCTCCTCCCGCTCCCCCCTAAGCAATGGAGTGTGGATGTTCCATCTCTGGCTCACGGCTGCGCTCATTGAAGCCGGCAGCCACTGTGAACTCGCGTGTTTTTTTGTAATTTGACTCATTTTGTTGAAATCGGGGGGCGGGGGGGGGTCAAGGTGGTGACATCAGCGTACACTTTAATGGGACTGTGACTTTCATCTAAACTTCCCTATTCCGACATCACGGCTCTCACAGAGGAAGCGAGATGTTGCCGCAGTCGTTGCCAGGGAACAGTAGCCTGCAGCCGCCGTTCTTTACAGTGAACCGAGCTGGCGAGGGTTAGGCGTCCTCATTTTCGCGATGACAAAACAGAATGTCCAGGCCTCGCGTGGAGCGCAGACGTGAATCCGTCGACGGGAGACTCTCGATGTTTGGCACGTTACTCTGCCAGCCGTGTGACCACAAAGCTGTCCCATCCCTCTGCCCCATTCCCACACCCGTTACGCGGAAGCCGCGACGTGCCCGTGACGTTTGAACGGCGCACCCTGAGCGCCGGTGATGAAACAGGAGCCAAACTGCATTGACGCATGACTGTGCCACGCAGGAAGGCGTCAGACCCATTGCCCCGGCGCGGAAAGGGTTAAATACGATCCGATGAGGATCCAGAGCTGCAACCCACACCAACCTCCCACCCACCTACCATCAACCTCGAAAAAAAGAGGAGGGCGACGGAGAAAATTCATTTCATCTTGAGACAAGCGAGATGCGTTAGAGCAAAGGATTCGTCGGGCTTTGACAAAACGGTCACGTTTTACATTTGAAACGCGCAAGCGGGCAGAGTTGAAAGATTAGGAATAAGTACAGTGACTGTTGGGCTAATGCCTGGTAATCTCGACGTATCGGGAAAAAAAGAGTTTACTTTCTGTTAAACTTTTTTTTTGTGTGGCGTTATTACAAAAAAACAATACACGCTCTTTAGCTGTGTTTGTCATAATTCTCCAAATCGGTTCGCCGACGTGATAGGTTGATTGGCTCGCAGACTAAAATTGTCCCG
>JAZEWT010000020.1:9002225-9014287 GCA_036362905.1 Mordacia mordax | reverse complement strand
CACACACAATCACATTACAGAGTTTTTCGGCGAGAAGCCCTCCCTGCTCACCGACATATGCAGCGTTGTTGCGAATGAGGTTGCACGGTTGGCTATAGGCGTCACTTCTTGCAAACATTCCGTCTTGTTGGACGAGTTGTGTAATCGTATTCAACGTCTTTGACGCGCGCGTTAATGCAAAAAAACGCTACGATTGGAGCCGATGCGCTCATACGCGTGGCATTAATTCCGGCTGCCTCTGCGGATGTGAGCAGCAAATTTGAAACTTTGGCGAAGCATAACGTTAAGAGAGAAAAAAGATTAGAGCCCGTTATTAAAGATAGGTGTTAAGGGTGGTCTTTACTCGCTTAGGATCACTCCGATTTAAACTTTTTTTTTTAAGTGTCAGACTTTTCACGCTCTACCAAGCCCAGGATGGTTATCGTGTCCCATTGGCAAACGAGAGTGCATGGTGGAAACTCCACATTTCTCCGCCGGGGCCAGGCTGTTCATTGGACAAATGTTATTTTAGATGCTGAGGCTACATCTCTTGTCTTTGTATTGTCCCCCCTCTTGATTGTGCCTGCTCTGAGAATTGCGATAAAGAGCCGCTCTTTCGGGATGGCCGTGTCGAGCATTCCTTGTGCCACCCTGGCCACATCGGACAGCGTCAGGCTTCTGAACGCACACAGGGTGGATGATGCTTCAAGAGTGGGTGGTGAAATGTCACGGAGGAGTGATAATGAACGTTCGTTTACGGCTATTCCGAAAGGGCATTTCTGCAGATTAACGATCATACACCGAGCTGTACAAACATTCATCATTGCTTTCCTTCTGTTGCTTTGCAAAACGTATAGCGTAAGAATGTAATGTATAAAAATATATTTTCTCACGTACTTTGTATGTTATGCGCTTTTCTTGAGTATCGCTTGAATAGTTAAACTCAATGCCGTCACTCTTCACTTAATAATAACAACTTTCAAATGCTCAAGGCGTCCGTATAAGTGACCCCAAAGCAGGTCGTTGTGATATCCTTGAAGAGAAACCCAGGCTATTGATTCTGAAACCGTATCCTCGTGTTGTCAGCCTCCCAGCCGTCGCACGGAGGAAATGTGCAGCCGCTCACATTCACACAGGCGAGATCACGTTTGCACCCAAAATCAATAACAGTCGCCATATCTGTGGCTGCTTGACTCACAATCGGAAGGTTACGAGATAAACTCTCGGCCAGGGGTATTCACGGTTGGTTACTTAGGGGGTTGACTGAGTTTATGCGTCTTCGCTAATTTATCCCCGAAACAGGAATGTTGACTCGTTAGACACTGACTGTGGGTAATAAATAAAAATGATCGACGTCCCATACTCATTTGAGTCGGGGAACGCATTGTGCTTGGTTTGACTCTGCACGGCGGATAGAGCAAACGTTCCTCCTCCTTCTTTTGAATGATGGCGAGCTGATCAGCAACGCTTATTGTTTATTTTAAGGCTGGCATCACGACAAGCATCGTTGCCCAAAACGTTGCCAGGGAACGATGGGAGGCGGGCAGTGCGATGCCTTCATTACATCGAGTGATGGTAGAGTACCAACCCCAGGGACGGTCTTGTTCAAAGCGTTGAACGCGTTCTTTTGCTGATGACGTTTTCTGCTGACATGACTGCTCTAGGAGTTTAGATTCATTTTTTTTTTTGAAGTCATGCGCGTATTTCGCCAGCCCTTGGGAATCGTGTGCCTTCTTCACACGCTGCCTTGCCACCCGCGGCAGACAGCGCGACACGCGGAGCACCCACACCACACCTTGAACTGTGGGCACGAAACCAAACGTCCCATAAAAGCCTCAGCAAATCGTTGAGTCAAGCGCTGTTGGCGAGCACCAATGAATACCAGCACGGCACACGACGGGGTCCGGCCGCTCGCCAGTGTTGATGTTTAAACCCAGCGCCAGGTATTCATTTGAGGCCGAGTCGACCTAGCAGAAGGCCACATCCGGTTCAGGAAATCGTCACCGTTGTTCACCGTGAGCGGGAATCGAACTCGGGTCGCCGTGTTGGTAGCGCGGCGCGCTAACCGCTACGCCACCGCTCGCCACGGTGGGAACATCGACCGCCCGACACCGGGCCGGGCTCGAGGCCCCTCCACTCCATGCCGGGTGCTCGCAGTGTTTTTCTCTGCATCCGCGAGGGGCAAAGCACAGAGGAGGCACGGCGGCCGCCAGGCTCGCGAGCGTGCGTCATCAGCTTTCCCACGGATTACATTGGCACGGTACGGTACACCGGAGGTGGAAAATTGCAGTCATCTCGGGCGGTCGGCCCGTGACACCTGGGTTTGTCCCTTGATTTCTTTTGTCAGCGAACAGTCGACATTTCGCCTGGTGTCAAGGTGCACCTTGCCTGGCACAAGCGCCGTGATGACATCGGTACTGCTTGATGGCAGAGGGCGGCTGTTATTGTTGTAAAAAATTTGAAATACAAAATTATCAGCGTTTACAATACATATATTGGGAAGTTGTTTAATGTAAGATTTATCGCATAATAATAACAATTTCATTTCTGTAGTGCTTATCATGCGAGAGTCACAAAGCGCTGCACAAAGATACAGAGAGACCGGCACATCAACAGCGAGATAAGAATGACAAATCAGAAATAATGTTTTTTTTTCATCATATCCAGGTCATCGCCAACCGAATGGGGTTATTAAATTTAGCTTTGTGGGAAGTCAACAGCACTCATCCAATGAAAAGATGTGTATCCTGTCACAGGAATGTGGAATGTTCTTCATTGTTTGAACGATTATAATTTGCCTTTATATCGGGCTGCCATCGAGAATTCACAAAAACTGGGCTACATCGTGGGGTTAAACAGAACAAGAGAGCGGGGAACTGTACCTCTACTCGGCCATTAAACGGACTCTGAATAATAACTTGGTCAGGACAGAGGACACATCCGTGGAAAGCAGGACAGGAGGCAATTCTAGCTCGCGAGTGTTTGCTCTGAATGTGACGTTGCTCGTTGTAGCAGTCGTGCTGATTTGAGTCGTCCTGATTGTCTAACTCTGTCATTACGCTCACGCACTATTGATTGTCTTTCGCGAACAAAGCCTCTCTGTCAACCCGCACAGAGCGGTGGAGCGAGCGTTCTTACCGAGCGCCTCTCAAAGCGAGCGTTCTGCGACAGGGTGTCTCTGTGGCCAGCGCACCACGCAGGTGCTGCTGTTCACACATCGTACCACGGGCTCATTGCAGCCTGAGCTGCCCGAGAGAGATCCAGACGAGGGTCAAACACCATTTGCCACTGACTTGCATGAATAGGAATTGAACTTGGATGTTCTGGTTTGTAGGGCAGGGTGCAAATCAACTTGTATTGCTTTAAAGTAAGCACTCACTACGAGCCGGCGATGGACCGGCGTCCCGTCGTCGGGTGTATTCCTGCCTTACGCCCTATGTTTCCGGGATAGGCTCCGGCTTCACCGTGACCCTATATAGGATTAAGCGGTTTCAGATAATGAGATGAGACTCACTACGAGAGTTCTGAAGACGTGTTGTGTGGAGCATTCCTTTTCTCTCGCCTTCGCTCGACACGGCTATCCCGAGAGAGCAGCTCGTAGGAGCAATGTTCATCAATCGAGCCGCGAAAACCGACATCAGTACAGAGCTCATCATGCTAATTGTCTAATATTACAAATAATATGAGCGACCTAAAGCCCCTTGCCAATTCACTGCTGGACGAAGGTCTTGCTTGGTCACATCAGCCTTGGAGATTGTGTGACTATATTTCACATTGCCGGTCAATGTGGGTTAGTGAAGGGGGGGTGTTGAGTAATGGCTCAAACATCACTCATCAGTGATATGATCTCTGACCAAGAATGAAACCCCAAGTTGCAGGGCTCACTGTGCACTGCATTAACCACTCGGCCACTGCCCTCCCTACAGTTCTATTATATACATTCAGAACATTGGAAACTGCTATCATGTTTAATTTGTATATTGGAAGTCTCGGCGCATATCTGCTAGGTGTAACGTGCTTCTTTGAGCATCACATTTTTATCCGTTTTCTTACATTCCAAGACCCCTATTGTCCACATGACTCACGTCCTCAGTGATTAACTCCTAACTCATCCCCGTTCCTGACATCCGTTGACAAGACCCATGTGAGCATTCGTGAATTCCCAAAGACCAAGTCATGCCTCTCTCTTTTTCTCATGTATGGTCTTCATTCAGAGTTTCCCAAACATAGCTCTTGGTTCATTCATGGTGATTCAATCCGTGCAGGCTATTGCTGGAATTTAACAAACGTTGGTATGAATCATTCTGCAGTTTTACTAAGCTGGATTCAAATTATATTGATAGGTGGAGCTAAAGGTGCAGCCCTGCAATTGCTAACTCGTGCCACTGCTGGAGGACGGGCCTCCACTGGCATTGTCACCTGTCCCGGTGTTCCCAGGATCACTCTCTTTTTGATGTGGATGCAGTTGTCCTGGAAATCCGTCAGGCTTCTCACGGCATTAAACATCCAGTTTTGTTGTCACTTGCACAATACACCGCTTAGAATAACGCGTGTACACGCAGGCCTCTCCCCTGCTGATATTCTCATCTCATCTCATTGTCTGAAACCGCTTAGTCCTATACAGGGTCACGGTGAAGCCGGAGCCTATCCCGGCAGACACAGGGCGCAAGGCAAGGATATACCGACGATGGGACGCCAGTCCATCGCCGACATGTATAGCTCTGCACAGGATTAGGCGGGCATCGATGCTGACTGACTGACAATGTGTGCGTACAATACATAAACATGTTTTAATTGTTTGGGGAAAATGCCGTACATATGCTGGCAGAAGTGTTGTTTCTAATATACAGCTGTGCAAATGTTTTCACACAAGAAATTCAAATGTGGGTTTCAGAATTACTGCCTGGGTGTGGTTTCAAAATTTTTAAATGCGGCGGATTTTTTTTCGAGGGAAAACAAGGTGTGGGTTTTCTTTAACTGCGCGGGTGCAATTACGGTTTTGTAACAAAAATCTCGTGTACTTTGAGGCAGGATGTTACGTTAACACCACCCATCGGTCATTTTAAATTTTTACCGAAAGAAATCGCTGGTTTAAAAGGTCAGGCCGGTATCTGTGCGTCTGCCGTGTGACTGCAGTAAATAAATTTATCGGTCATATTTTCCTGAACTGTAAATCCTACCAGTACAAACATTCGTACCATATCGCAGCAAATAAAGTTCCCTTAGGTTTATGGACCAAAACATAATTTTAGTTTTCAATGGTAAAACATTTTCACACTTTGTTGTTTCTTATGCTAGTCGTATCTCCTGAGAAATCAATTTGCAGTTAAAGAGTTTAAACGGCATCGTATCTATCTGTTTATTTATTAATCGATTCCATTAAACACACTTAGCCAGAAAGTTGGTCGAGTGTTTGGCAGTTCATGGCATGATATTATGCAAATTTTCTGTGGAAAGTTCGAATTAATAATAGTCGCGGAGCAATAAATGTTTGAATAGGCAAAACTCTATCTGTGTACAGGAAATAAACTAATAATTTACACCATCAACCCATAGACATTCTGGACAAATGTTATCGTTTCTACTGCTTGCAAAGACAGGTTCGTGTATTCATGTTTTATTACCCATAATACATCCTAGTAGAGCTTGTATTTTTTTACAACGTTATGGTTTTTTTTTACTGAATGAACCTAAACAATGGTGGATAGCACTTGCTAATAACACCAGGCAAATCTGCGGGATTCGTTTAAAATGCCTCACTCTGGTGATGATACACCAAAAGACAAAACTGATCTGCTTTAAAAAATCCTCATTATCAATACCCACTTAACTCTGTACAGGGTCGCGGGGGGGCTGGAGCCTATCCCGGGCCGACAGAGGACACAAGGCAGAGAAATGCCCGGGATGTGACGCTAGTATATTGCAGGGCACATTTTTTGGGGCAATTTACTCAGCAGGCCAATTAACCTGGGCAGTAGCGTGTCTTTGGACAGTGCGAGGAAACTGAAGTTCGAAACCCCACGCGGACATGTGGAGAACACGCAAATTCCACACAGAAAGGCACCAGAGCCGGGAATCGAACCCGGGAACTTCTTGCTGTGAAGTGACAGCGCTATTCACTGTGCCACTGCTCTATTGTGCCACCCACTATAAAATGCTGCTGTAAAACATTGGTCCAGAGACAGATGGATTAAAATTCTCTCTCTTCTTTAAGAGGAGGAGTAGAGTAATGACTATTAAGGTACGTTCATACGTTGAAGATTATCAAGCTCCATTGGCAGAACCCACAGTTCTTACAGTCTAACTAAGATCATCTTAAACGTCCTACATGGCTCAAATTCAAAAAGCACTGACGCATATGCGGGTGAATCTCATCTCCATTGAAGGCCCTGAACTAGTTGTGAACTTTCCACATAATCATGCTGACGGTCAGAGTCTCTATTGGATGACCAGAGTTAACGCCTCCACAAAATTACATTCATTTTATCAACCCTGGAGGTGAAAGATGGGTCAAGTTTATTTCCAAACAAACCGTTTACTAACACCCCTCTGACTACGTGTCAAACCCAAGCTAATTTAACCCACTGCTCTATGCGCTGCTTCTGAGCTGAGCGGCATCAGCTTGTGACATTGGGTGGTGAGTCAGTAGCTACTTGAGACCCTAAATGATCCATTGGATCAACTTAATGGGCCGTCATAGAACCTACAAAACCTCACATCGTTATGAAACACAACATTAGGTGCTGAGCTGCCTCCACACTCCCATTCCTTTTTTTTTTGTGTCCCTTGAGGCCTAGTGACTGGCCCGGGTAAGGGGTACGTTTCTTGGCAGCAATCAAGGCGAGGTCCGGTGACTAGTGGCCGGTTATGACATAGATCAAATGAATGGGGACAATAAATCTCAATGGGCTTGGACCATTCTGAATTGAACTGCCACCTGTTGGGATTTTGGTAAAAAATGTGCGGTGTGTTGTAGTAAATGGCCGTTGCTGCAGTAATTGTATGCGATTGGTATATGCACCAGCTGTAAACAAAAAAAAGTGATGTATAGCATGCCCACATTGAATCGATTTACATATGAGCCAATAAAAGCTTCACATATTTCTGTGCGCACGCACACGCATACGTATACACTCACACACGCGATGTGTCCTTAAGCCTTAGAATTGTTCAGCGCAAAGAAAAATAACAGAATGTGTTGTGGCTTACGCGTGCTATGGAATTCGAGTTGGCTGGCTGGCTCAAGAATCAGCCAGGTTGAGATTCTGGGGTTCGAATCCCAGTTTCAGCTACCTCTGTTTATATCAGGGTTTTCAGTACTGTAATGATAATAACTTAAGCTATGGGTGCTTTTGCCAGTGTACATATGTAAGGAGTACTTTTTACTCTTTAGAGTGATAATAACTTGTTACACATTTACACCTTAACGCCTTTCACTCAGAGGTCTCAAGTCACTTTAGCAAGGAGGGGGTAGGTAGTCATGTGGTCAGCTCATGCCAACCCCCCTCAGATACTGCATCCTGTACGCTATGATTGTAATCGGACAATTAATTTAAGTGGGTTATTTTCTTTGCGGGAGGAAACAGGAAAACCTGGAGGAAACCCACACAGCGCAGGGTGAGAGGCAACCAACTCTACATAGAAAGGTGCCCGAGGCAGGGATTGAAACGCCTTGAGCAGGACCTTCTTTCTGTGAGCGAGTACAGATGTTACCATCGTACCACTCGGTACAATAGTGAGTTTAAGGTCTCTTCTCTGTCACCAATTCGTGAAATGCACCCCCCACACAATCATATCGTTTAAACAGTTACACAAGATTTTACTTAATGCGAGTGTCGCCGCTTACTCTATTTCACTCACGATGAGCCTCCGTGTCGATGTAGCTGTCACGGGGAAACGTTTTTGGAGATTACGTCTGTCAACGATTGGGTTCTATCCGGTTTAAATGGACAGTGCTTGGTCTTTTACTCCGTTGATCCTCACGATGCGTCCCGGTGTGTGTCGCATCTGTGATGGCAACCTGACTTATTCCAGCTCGAATAACAATCAAACACCTCGGTGTTACAGTGCATTGTTGACAAGTGACATCCCTTGGCGGTGCATATGACACGTGTACCTATGTGTGAATATAAAACAAATCCTAGTAGATCGTATCAGAAGTCGTTCTCTTGCATAATCTCTCGTCAGGATTCTTGGACACAATTGCGGATGGTAACGTATGTGTCTTGTGACCCGATGCCTATAGCAGAAATAGAATAGAATTTCAAACATTTTGTATATCGTTTCATTTTTGAAATGTACCGTATGATGCGTCGAACTGTTTGGGTTCAACTCTACTGTTGGTACGTATTTCAAAATGCAGTAGTAGTTCATCTCATCTCATTGTCTGAAACCGCTTCATCCTGTGCAGGGTCGCGGTGAGCCGGAGTCTATCCCGCCAGACACAGGGCGCAAGGCAGAGATATACTCACGATGGAACGCCAGTCCATCACCGGGCACTGCGGGCAATTTAGTCTGCAAGCCAATGAACCTATCCAGGAGCATGCTTTTGGACTGTGGGAGGAAAACGGAGTGCCCGGCGAAAACCCACGCGGACACGGGGAGAGCATGCAAACTCCACACAGAAAGGCACCCGAGCCGAGATTCGAACCCGGGACCTTGTTGCTGTGATGCGACAGCGCTACCCACTGGGCCACCGTGCCGCCCTCCAGGAAAATACAGAGTCTGTATTGCACATTTATGTAACATTAATTGAAGCGACATTAATGAATGTATTAGTGCACCTAACTTAGTAAACTTGGTCAACAGACGCATAGCACTAGGTGTGCGTGCGTGGCAGTCGATGAAAGTCCACTGGAGTCGCGTGGCGATGGATTCCGCCGTGGCGTGGAAAACGCGCCGCGGACGGCACTGAGCGGACACAACACATGTCACTGGAATGCATAGCGAACGCACGCTAATAAAACTTCCTCGCTCTCCACCCCACCCTGCGCGCTCGATACAGATGTCTCCCCGTGGATCCATAACTTCACCTTCCCAGGAGCCGTCAATTTCTCGCAGATCGCTTTTGATCCTTCCCGCAGTCAGCTGATCGTCGGAGCCAGGTGAGCAGGGGCGCGAAGGACAACAGACGTCTAACGAACCGCGACAAATATTCTGTCCCCGTTCATTATCAGCACTCACCCAGATCGGTACACGCCGTTGTGGGGTTGCTGGAGCCTATGCTGGCAGGCACAGGTCCACAAGGTTGGAGCTGTGCTTAGGATAGGAAGCTAGTCCATCGCAGGGCAGTGGGGGAAATGTAGTCAGCAAGTCAGTTAACCCAGGCAGCAACATGTTTTTGGACTGTGGGAGGAAACCGGAGTACCCGGAGTGAAGAGGAAGTGCTGGTTACTGCGCCACCATGCCGCCCCAAATAGAAAATAACAACATTTTACATTTTAAGCTTCTTGACCCAAACGTCGCAAAAGAACTGTACGAAACTACGATGGGAAATAAATACACGCAGTTTGATAAGCAAGGCACGCTGGCTGATTCACAGTAAACGCTCACAACAAACGATTTACTGAAATTAAATAAAACTACAACTTGGAAAGTCCACACGCTTTTAGGAACAGGTGAGCCTTGGGGTGAGATTTGAACCATTTCCATCAAGCCGCAATGTCAAAGTCGTAATAATTGGCATTAAACGTGTTTCTAGAATTGACCACGGTTTCAAGAGCGTGGTGAAAACAGGTGTTGAGAGGGACTTCCAAGGTCGAGCAGTGCGAGAGATGATGGAGGAAGAGGTTTCTTTGGACCTGCAGCGTGGTGTTTGTGCCTGCAGCGTGGCAGAGACAACACAGGCCGTGTGTGGTGGGCAATGTCATCAGCATGGGTGGAGGAGTTAATCAGTGAAGTCCTCCAGAAGGTTAACCACGTCTCTAGTGATAGAACATTGACCAGGAGACAGGGGGCCAATGGATTGTCAGCGTTCCAGCTATTGGGTCGTGCCTGCTCGCGATGAGTGGATCACCCTGCTGCTGATTGAGCTTGGCTCGATCGTTAGTTGTGTGGAAGGATCCCCGCATCCAGAGCTTGCAAGCTCACTGGGAATTTTCTGCGTATTTCCTGCTGTGCTGCTAAATGTCTATCTGTCCAGTAGGGAAACAGCAGGGCTGTGAGTTGTACGATTACGAACTCGATCTCTGGAAAAGGTCGACTAATCCCCATCGCCGTCACCGTCAACATTGCTCGCAGCAGCGGTTGCTGTGACCACCATCTCCACCATCAAAAACATCAAAGTCGCCACAAGCACCGCGAACATTTCCATCACCAAAACCACCACCACCACCACCACTTTCAAACCTGCTACCATCTGCATCATTATCGTCAACACCATACCAAAGACAAAGATTCCCCATATAGCTTTAGCAGACTGTACGGTAGAGTGCTATTAGCGAGCAGGTCGACATGGAACACGAGGATGAGTGACCAGCACCACGCCCGGCCGCCTTTGTATCTCTAGTGACAATGTTTACACACTGCACTTATTCGAGACTGAGTCAACCTAGGGAAGGCCCGGGACCGGTTCAGAAAATCGTCACTGGTGTTGGCCATGAGCGGGATTCAAACTCGGGTCACCAGGTTTGTGGCCCAGCGCGCTAACCGCAGGGCCACCGCTCCGCAAATGTCAGCTTCATCACGGCTACCACCCCTGCCCACTCTGTACTCAGAGAACAGTGACAACTCCTCTATCCTGTGCAGATAAAGCCGGCAGTGCGGTCGAGTACACCGCACCGTTAGTGTGCTGTCCTGATTCTCTCTTGTATTTGTTATATTCCACAGGAACTTCCTGTTCAGGCTCAGCATGTCTAATCTAAGCCTCATCCAGGTGAGTCCACCGGCGGCTTTTATTTGCACAAAAAATATCCACCGGAGACATTCCCAACGGCTGCGTCGCGCAGCAGAAAAACTTTGCCCTTCACAGCAAGCAGTGGCTGGGTTTGACTCCTGAATATAGAAGTTCTCCCCCTGCTCTGCATGGGTTTCTTCCACGTTCTCTGTTGTCGTCCCTTAAACAAGTTAAAGCTATGCAAATTACTCAATTGGGATAGCACACTGTGGTAGCACCCTTCTGAAAAGTATCGGTGAAACTCAGTGAGATTCTGGGTAAACAAAGGTAGGAATAATATCGTAATCATAAAGCCCATGGACCCTTGTTGGTAAGGAATTCCAATAGCTAATGACTACACCAACAGACTCCCGTGCAACCATTTGACAACAGCTTGTGTTCTATGGGGGAGGCCGGCTGTCCTCAACAGCGGCCGCAGGTGCGGTGTGCGCACAGCGGTAACACAGCTGTCTCAGCGAGACAGCCAAGAACCCCATAGCTCAACGGTCAATCAGCAAAAAAACGGTATTGTTGCTGATTTGCCGTTCATATGTTGTTGTCATAACTGATATGCCGTTCTCTCAACAGCTCTGTGCAGCGCTTTGTGATCCTCGGGTGCAAAGCGCTCTAGAAGCGCAATTATTATTATTATTATTTTGTATTATTACTTCTACACGCCGTCGCATTCTACTTTCATAGTCTCATCTCATCTCATTGTCCGAAACCGCTTAGTCCTGTACAGGGTCGCGGTGAGCCGGAGCCTATCCCGGCAGACACAGGGCGCAAGGCAGGGATACATCCACGATGGGACGCCAGTTCATCACCGGGCACTGCGGGCAATTTAGTCAGCAAGCCAATTAACCTATGCAGCAGCATGTTTTTTGGACTGTGGGAGGAAACCGGAGTGCCCGGCGAAAACCCACGCGGACACGGGGAGAGAACATGCAAACTCCACACAGAAAGGCCACCCGAGCCAAGATTCGAACCCTTCTTGCTGTAGGGCGACAGCGCTACCCACTAGGCCACCATGCCGCCCTACTTGCATAGTGCCTTGTGTAATTTAAACACGCAAACTGAAAACACATCGCCACCGTCGCTGTTAACACTGCCATTAACTAGAAACAGGCTACTGTCTTCAGGCAATGGCCAGTCTTCAGAGCTGGGGATGGGGGTGGTCAGAATTTCATGATAAATAACATTCTGTTAGACC
>JAZEWT010000020.1:8982750-8994255 GCA_036362905.1 Mordacia mordax | reverse complement strand
GAGGGGTCGAATATGTATCACATTAACCTAAGCCAACAAAGGTTGTTCTATGACATCGATTGATATCAAATTCGTTTCCTGAGAATTGAAGGGATGCTCATGTTCTGTTTACATCCCTGAGCCAGTCGTGGAGCGATTCTATCCATAGGACAAACACGGTTGACTTTCCCACAAAAGCGGTACTGATTTTTTCGACGACGATGCATAAGATCAGCCCCCAGTGACGATTGAAACGCAACCGCCTTCTTATTGTGGGCCATTTTTTCTGCTGCTGAGACACATTGCTGTATTTTAAACATGTCATATACACAGCATGTGGTTTTACTTTGCTACCTTTAATCAACAACAATATTTTATTACAGCGAGAGGACCTGGGTATATGCATTAAAAAAAATCCCCAAACTTAATGTTGACAACAAAAACAAGAAATTATAAAAACGTTGTGAATTTAGCCGAAGATATACAATCCTTTCTAGCATCTCCATAGAACTGTGGCATTAACGAGATCAACTCAATGGACTGAGCCGACCCCGTATTGAAATCTGAACAGGGTATCTCCCGATTGTGATTTTGCTGCTCTGACCATACTGGGAAATCATTACGGAACAGACTTCCTCCGACCAGCGAGCGAGTGACCCAGGGACCCAGCGAGCTAGAGACCCAGGGACCCAGCGACCGAGAGACCCCCCCCTCCTCCCGTCCGGAGTGCGTTTGTAGCTCTTAGCTCGCTCAGCAGTCCTTCCCATCCACCCGGTTCTCAGAGCGGCGGCTCGGGGACACACACGCACACGCGCACACATACACACCGCTCTCGCCGTGACAGCCCCGATGCGGGCGGTGTGCGGGTCCGCAGGTAGCGCGTGTAGCGGCGAGTGGAACGTTGAACAGTGGCACGGAGCGCGCCGGCTCGTCCCGTAATCGAGTTCATCTGCCCATCATCGCGTGTCTGCGAGCGTGCGTGCGTGGGGACAACGGCAGCTGGTGGTGTCGGTCACGCTCCGGATCTGTCTTCGCGTGGCAAATGACGGTCGCGGTCTGATGAGCGACACGCAGCTTTGCGCGGGCCGATTCTGGATGCCCATTGGCCGATAAAGTGACACGATTTAATCGTTGATTTTAATGTCTCCAAAGTGACATCGTCCATGATGCAGCCGGACGGTGCTGTGGTTAGATCCGTCAAGTGCATGGCTGTGAATTCAAAGCCTGGTCAGGAGTTGCCTCAGCCAATCATCTCGACAGGGAAGATAAACTGACTTCTCGTGTTTTGGGGTAGTCAACATTGATAACCTCCTGGTTGGTAACATAAAATGTCCACCAATAGGCGTGACAATCAGCACGCTATCTGTTGTTTTACGTCGTTGCAGTTACGTTCAATCGGTATCATTTCAGGAAATAACGGTTGTGCCCTCTCACGGTCAGCAGCTTAAAGTGACCCCGTGTCAAGGGATGGCCCTGCAAGAAACCATCACGGGACTGCTCGTGTGAGCAAGTCCAGAGGCCTCTCTCTGTCCACACTAGGCAAACGCCAATAATTACATTTATGAAGCGCCTTTCACCCAAAGGAGGCAGTGATGTACAAAGCTAAGACTGCAAGAAAGAATAGGTAAATAATAGGCAGCTTGCGGGGCCGATGAACACTCTTAACATAACAATCATGCATTGTTTTTGCATTTCCTGCAATTAGTCTAATGTGTTATATACGCCTGAATATTTAATCCTATTGACATGGAAGTGTCAATTGCAGAGTATGTAACTAATTTAATACTGTACCGTGGATAAATGTGTAGGCCTAACTGACCAGGCAGGGATCTTCAACTCAAAACACAACCCAATTCAATCACAGGCGGCTGAAAACCAGGATTGAACCCAGATGCTTAGCGGTGCTTGCTTGGTGTTCTGACACAGCATTAACAATGTAGTCCCTTCTGTGTTGTTACCCAAGCTATTCCCGTTTAAGACCCGGGCACATGTCTGTTGTGACCTTGCATGTCTACCAGCTGCGCTGTCTGAAGACACAGTGTGTGAGCGTTACTGTCAAACTCGCGTGCTCTGAATAACTTAACAACTGTCTGCTCTGACTTATGAAGCTCAGCTTTTGATATGGTTTCCTGCTCTCGACTGAAAGTCCTTGTGAATTCGCACACCTTTCTCAAATTTGTGCATGGTTCAGGGACACGGTTCAGTGTCTTTGAACTAAAGTATATAATGTCTAATATGATTTATTGCTTTTCACAAGAACACCAGGTATGGACTCTCATGCTGTCACGCTTTGTAAAGTCAAATTCCACTAACAATCGTTCCCTTGCTCATATAAATGTGTGGATTTCGCTCAACTCCATTGGCAGACCTGAAGCCAGCAGTAGAGATTCCACACTCCCATGCCAGGGTTAAGTCTCATCCAAAGAATATCCCACAAAGTGCAACTTGTGTTCAATATAAACCACGAACGAAGGACTTTGTTCAAGAGAGGGATCATCACCCACGATTTAGTGATAAGATATAATGATATAGGGTGGCAGAGTGGCCCAGTGGATAATGCTGTCGCCTCACAGCAAGAAAGTCCCGGGTTCAAATCTAGGCTCGGGTGCCTTTCTGTGTGGAGTTTGCATGCTCTCCTCATGTCCGCGTGGTTTTTCGCCGAGCACTCCGGTTTCCTCCCGCAGTCCAAAAAAACCATGCTGCTGCATAGGGTAATTGGCTTGCAGACTAAATTGCCCGCAGTGCCCGATGATGGACTGGCGTCCCATCGTGGGTATATCTCTGCCTCGCGCCCTGTGTCTGCCGGGATAGGCTCCGGCTCACCGCACCCCTGTACAGGACTAAGCGGTTTCTGACAATGAGATGAGATGATATAATGATATAGGCTCTTACGACACAATGTACGAGACGTGCTACCCCATAGCTGTTCTTTCGGGACAACCGTGTCGAGTGTTCCTGCTCACCATTCGGCTGCTGAATGGCTTTGCTAAGCAGGGAGTTGGTCAGCTAAACAAATAGCAGCAGCGCTCAACACGGCCATCCCCAAAGAACAGCCAGTATTGCGATTGCAAAGTTTTTACACGTCCCACATTACCACCTGGCTGCCTAAATATATTTCGTTTTTGTTGCCCAGGAAAATGCCTTTGTTTGTTGCGCTGCTGTGTGAATTGAAATTTAAAATCATCTGGTCCGCGCTACACTCTCTCCCCGGCTTGCGGTGGCTAGGAGCGGTTTGTTGATTCTGTGACCACGGTGCACCGCGCCGCCGGGGTTATCCGCGTGTTTTTTTTCACGCACCTCGTTTTATCAGCTGCCGCAACAACTACCGACGTTCCCACACATGGGGGGGCGGCGGGGGCGGGTGCGGGAGCCAGAGCAGCAGCTGCTGATCTCGGAGAGAGACAGCGCCCGTGCACGGCTGGGGAGGGGGGAGGAAGGGAGGGAGGTACGAGGGCAGAGAGGTCAGGAATCGGTGACCTCGTGGTCACCTGCCTCGTCAACTTGCATGAGTTTATTTAAGCAAAACTTGTTGCTGTTAAAAGCCAACTAACAAACTGTTGTTGGAATTTTGGCAATAACTTTTTTTTTGTAAAAAAAAAAAGAAGTTGCCAGGTTGCTGCGACACTCACATAAGTGTTGGGCGATGAAAATGTTTCAATTGGTTGCCCCGAATCAGTGGCCATTGTATCTCCATAGGACAACTCTACATTTTCCCAAGGTTGTAAAATATTATACGCCCGAGAGGGGGATAATGGGCCGGGTCGACTGGAACCTGGCAATTGGATTCATGATCATCTGATTTTGAGTCGACTGATCTGCCACAGTGACATGCGGCCCAATAAAGGAATATTACGCTGCCAAAAGCAATACTAGACATCACAGTTTGCTAAATGCGACCACATGTTGCTATGTTGAGAGTGCCCCACTCAAAATCGGTGAGATTCAAATCAAAATTCTGGTTAGCGCTTGACTTAATGCAACGTCATTTTCGGGAGTCAGTGCACCGTCAACCACTCTGCAGGAGGTCATCAGCGTTCATCGTGTGGAGAGGGTGTCCTGCACCATGAAAATGTGAAATTTCCTCCTCGGTGGCCGATGAACAGAACCCAATGTACATATTAAGAGCAGGGAGATACTTATTTAAGAAGAGAATCCCCCACCCTCCTGCGGCAGCCCCGTGTCACTTGACCCCTTACCCCTCTCCCCTGTTCCCACAGCCCTCGCTCCACTCGTCGAGATTTTTCACGGTCGGGGTCTAAATGTGAGCTCGGTAAATAGGACTTTCGACGTGGTCGCTTCAAACGCACGGCCGTGCTGTATGTCTGCCTCAATTAGCGAACTACGTTGGCATGTTCGAGCCAGTTGTGAGCGTTTGATGTGCGAGTGAAATGTGGAGTGGTCAAGGTGACTGGGTGACCAGGCGGTTCAAAGGTCACTGTGGTGTCAGGGCACCGGGCCAACATCCCCTGAGATTCTGGGTTTGAATTCGGGTTTCAGTCATTTGTGATTAAACTGGATCCTCGAGCATGGGAAGCTGATGGACTCAGCCTGATCGCCAATGACTACATCATAATAAATTTAGTTTTTCAGTTCACTCGGCACATTACAGCTCTGAGAATTGTAAATGTGAGTTTGATTGACATGCAGCGGGCACTGTGCAGGATACATGGAGGTTGTGCTACTAGCGTGGAGGAAGAGGCCAAATGAAAGGACTGCAAACGTCTCTCTGACACATGGTTCCGCACCATTCATTAGAGGCATAATTGGGATACAACTGTCGTATATAGAATTAAACATGAGAACTGAGTAAAATCATGGTATACATTTTATATATTTAACTCAGTGATGCATGTCCTTAACACTTACTTTTTACGCAATTCAAATTCATTTAGATATCATCAGGTTCAGCCCAGGGTCTGCTTATACCTCATGGGTTCTGAAAAGTGCTTTTTCATGATTAAGTTGAATACGTTTTTAATTTTTATTTTATAGTACCCGAAGTCACGTGCAAACCCAAATTATTTCCCCGCTCAAACAAACAATGCAGTAGTACACGGTCCTGTCAGTGTGTCTGAACTCGTGGCAGAAATTCGGTGATACCACAGCTAGGAACCAGTCTCTCAAAAGAACCCCGACCTACCTCTCGGTGAATGGTATTTATGCCAAAGGTATAATAAAAGTAAACAGCATTAAGTGGCCAAGTCACACTCGCATCAGAAGTTGCTATAGAACAGCAATAACAAGAGATTTAAATATATATTTCACTTTGTACATACCGTTAATGTCACATTGTAAGAAGTGCATGACAGCTCCTCAGACGAAGTCTGAATAACAATGTTATCCAACGTGCAATGAACAATACGTTGATGTCTAACACTAAGATTTCGATTGTCACTTCACTGCAAGAGTCCGATTGTCAAAAAACGGAGATGTGACACGGCCTTAAGGCGATCTCTTAAGGCCACTTGCATACAACGACTGTGTAATTATTCCGAGATTTGCGTTGTTACCACCGTAGCAGATGTGTATTCCGTTTTAATTATGGCTGAGCGCTGGATTGAGGGACTGGTCCATCAATGAGGCTTACAGAAATACATTCGCAAGGGCATTGCTATGAAGAGCTGCTCTTTCGGGAGAGCTGCGTCGAGCGTTCCTGCTTTCCCCTTCGTGACGTCTTGTCTCCCATGTTCGAGGTATCATCAAAGCTAAGCTCAGCGTTTGACGGAAAATCTCGTTCATGGAGCTATAAAAATGTATAACATTACAAATGCCTGAGAACCCATTAGTTCTGGAGCTACACTGGAAACGAGCCCTGAGGGTTTAAATTATTGGAATTTTAGAAGTAATTACTTCTGTGATAATGTAATCGCCTCAACTGTATAGAGTTTGATCGCATATCCATCGCTTAGTTTTTAACCACAATATTAAATAAATGTATGCTATTGCAGACATATAGCCTGCTTCATCTATAGTTAATACACAGACGGGTATGGTTTTAATCCCGTTAATGAGTTAACATTTAAGTCCTGATCTTGCAACTTTTAGCTCTTCATCTCATCTCATTGTCTGAAACCGCTTAGTCCTATACAGGGTCACGGTGAAGCCGGAGCCTATCCCGGCAGACACAGGGTGCAAGGCAATGATATACCGACGAAGGGACGCCAATCCATCGCCGGGCACTGCGGGGCAATTTAGCCTGCGAGCCAATCAACCTATGTAGCAGCATGCTTTTTGGACTGTGGGAGGAAACCGGAGTGCCCGGCGAAAACCCACGCAGACACGGGGAGAGCATGCAAACTCCACACAGAAAGGCACCCGAGCCGAGAGATTCGAACCCGGGACCTTCTTGCTGTGAGGCGACAGCGCTAACCACTGGGCCACCGCGCCGCCCACTTTTAGCTCTTATTTGTGTAAATTAACAATTGTTGTCCTGTAGAGGGACTTGTCTGGGCCATAGCAATATGGAATTTCCGCTGTTGACTCCAGATTATCAGCAAAGGCCTCCTACAAGTTAGCAGTGGGCGCATTGCTGTGCTCGAGCCTCAATATCAGAAAACAGGCTCAGTTCAGTACCAGTACCAACTTAATCCATTATAAGATTGTGGGGGGCTAGAGCCTATCCCGGCAGACACAGGGCGCTAGGCGGGGCTACACCCAGGATGTGATGCGAGTACATCACAGGGCACTATATTTTGGGCACTTTAGTCAGGCCGATTAACCTGGACAGCAGCGTGTCTTTGGTCGGTGGGAGGGAACACTCAAACACTTTTCGACACGAAAAGACACCCGAGACGGGAACCGAACCGGGAACTTTCTTGCTGTGAGGCAGCAGCGCTGCTCACCTCACCGCCGTGCCGCCCCGTCAGACAGGGGTGACATGTAGATTGTGACGAGCGATTTGCTCCATCGCGGGATGAAATGGGATTGTTCGACAGTGCCTAAATCTGGGGGGGGGAGGGGAGGGAGGAAGATCTGCCCCGAAATACCCAGCACTCCCTAGCAACGCAGCGCACAACAGAGTGAAACATCACGCCGAGTACGTCCCGCTTTAATGCCGTCACACAATGGGCGATCGCTGATGAAATTCCAGCGAAAGTGGTCGGAGAGCGCGTGCGGATTAGTGGCCTCGGAATGAGAATTTAACGAGGATGGAGCAGCAGAGAGAGCGCGACGATGCGCCGAGGGGCGGGGGGGGGGCATCGTTAGGCAAACACGAGCATAAGAACTCTTCGAGCGAGCAGACACAGAGTTTTTATGGCTACGCGAATTCAGTTGACATGTGTTTATTGTGCGTTTTTTTAATTTCTAACGTGCTATCAATACTCTCTTCGAATAGGAGTGTATTTTATGAATGGCCTATTATTAGAGAATTTGCTCCTTACGAGCTGCTCTTTCGGGATAGCGGTTGTCGAGCGTACGTCCTCTGTCATTCGCCACATTGGAGCCATCGTCAACGCGAGAGCGAAGCACGGAGGGGGAACGCTCGACACGGCTATCCCAAAAGGCTGACTCTTAAGAGCGACGTTCATACATCGAGCCGTGAAAGCCAATATCAAGTCGTCGAGGTCAAGTCTGGGCACAGCACGTGAAGCTTGTTGGATCTGTCCCAGGCAAGGTGGTTGCACAAGGACCGCGTAGAGGAGGCTCATGTCTCCTCTGGTCGCTGCGACGCACGGCTCGCTCACAGCAATGGAGCAGTAGGCGACGGATTGCTGATGAGTCTCCGGCACGGCGTTGCCAACTCGTGGGACGAGCATCGCAGACTCGGCTGTGAGGAGGCCATGGAATCTGTCAGCGAAATAATTGAATAGGTTGCACAAAGACCTCGGTGCTGTTTTATCTTTCTTTCTAAAAATTAGAATATTTAATTATTGAAAGGCAAAACAAATACTGATTATTTTTCTAATTAACGTCGCGTTTTTTTATTTCAACAACATTTCTTTAAAATATTTGCGGCTAAGCACTTGTCCGCAATATTTACCCTCGTCGCAATAATAATATTTGAACATTTTTTTTTTAATCTCTTAACCGTTTGTGAGTGTTAACGTTGGCAATAAATAGATATGAATGCATATAATTCTCTTCAACATCGTCCGCATATGATGAAAGAGAGAACTGTCTGAACACGCATCTGAATAGCCTTTGAAATTAAAATTACATGGAGACTTTGATGCGCCTAAGTGTGCATGAGTGGGTACTGCATGATAATCATGCATGGCTTGCTCTATAATGAAAGCAAGCTGCAGCTGGACATTAATTGCCGTGTAATAGTTTTCTAACAATTCTGCTTTGACCAATTTTTTATGGCAATAGCACAGTGTTAAGTTCTTAAAACACCATCTAGACATCTTTCGTGAAGTGTCAAGTTCGTAAAAATCACACGCACTTTTGTGCAAAAATGCAAACAATTTACCGTGAATATGTATGCACTGTTGTTGAAACTGATTGGTCCACACCAGAGACAGCTTCCTTTTAAGTCGAATCTCAGTGCTACACAAATGTGCCCAAAAGGTAATCAGCTCAGGACATGCAAAATAAATGCCTTTGTAGCTTGGCTTGAGCAATTTAAGCTATGGGTACTTTTTCGCCATTATAGAAATGTAAACAAGAAGAGGGCACAAGCTGTTTTTTTTTTTCATGATAGCCGTGATGGAAAGAGGGGGAACACTCGACATGGCTGTGTTGAAAAAGCAGCTCTAGAGATTAATTTTGAAATCTTTCCATTGGTGTTACACGTAGCCAATGATTACCCCGACTGGCAGTCTGATGCCTGCAGGTCAGGAACAGTCTGCCACAGGGACAGCTGACACTGGGGGTTTACTGTCAAATGTGTCGAGATGAGATGTGGGATGTACATTTCTCCGAGATGCCGAGACAGGGAATAGGCAGTTGTACTTTTAACATAAATTACTATCTCATCTCATCTCATTGCAGAACCACTTAATCCTGTACAGGGTCGCGGTGAGCCGGAGTCTATTCCGGCAGACAGAGGGCGCAATGATGTGATGCCAGTACATTGCAGAGCACCAGGAGCAATTTACTCCGTAGACCAATTAACCTCGGCAGCAGCGAGGGCGTCACGGTGGCCCAGTCGGTATCGCTGTCGCCTCACAGCAAGAAGGTCCCGGGTTCGAATCTCGGTTCGGGTGCATTTCTGTGTGGAGTTTGCATGTTCTCGAGTCTGCGTGGGTTTCTGCCGGGCACTCCAGTTTCCTCCCACAGTCCAAAAAACATGTTGCCGCATAGGGTAGTTGGCTCGCAGACTAAATTGCCCGCAGTGCCCGGTGATGGACTGGCATCCCATCGTGGGTTTAACCCTGCATTGAGCCCTGTGTCTGCTGAGATAGGCTCCGGCTCACCGCGACCCTGTATAGGACTAAGCTGTTTCGGTCGATGAGATGAGATTATCATTATTGTTGTTGTTTCAGCTGCCATCCTGGGAAATTAAACTGGCGACCTCTTGCTTGAATGTCCAGTGTGTTGACTTGACAGCATATCGGAAAACCTTTGGCTTATATAACGCTAAACCACTTTTTTTTACAAACAGGAAGATGATATTACAGCTGCCATGGCTCCGGGTGCAGTGCATGACTATTACCTTATTCTCACACATCACTTTATGAAACACTAACAATGCTATGATGAAAATGGACGGATATGCAAATGTTTTGCAGATGTTCCCTTGTGTTCATAGCAGCCTCTTGAATAATCCAAGAGAATTAAATCTCTACCATGATGTATCAGTCCATTAGGCAAGGGGATTTTAAGTTTGGACTGACCTTTAAAACCCACTACAATACGTAATACGCGGATCAAAGAACAGACTTGAAATTGAGATGGAAGAGAGAATTGACTCTGGGCAGGACAACTTTCTCATAAGAATTTAAGCTGATGAAACCGTACATGATGGACAGCCAAGCAATGACTTCCATTGATGTGGTGGTAATCTAATGAGAGAAGCGTCAATTTATCCAGATTTCACATAAGAGACTACACCAAGGCTTAAAGGTTGCCTTCATATAGCATTGAACAGATGATGATGATGATAATGCATTTAAAAAATAATTGCAAATAGGGGTCCGTGAGCCTGCAATTCAATTTCCAACATTGCCAGGTAGTTTTCAATGAGCAAATGTATTGCCAGTGAGCTCTTGCACGCACAAAGTTGTCGATGCAATAGTGGAGAGGTGGTGGGATGGGTGGGAAGCTTTTGCAAGATGGAGAAGGCCAGGTTAGCAAGACAGCCCTTGCAGTGACTCCAGAAGTATCAAGAGGAAGACCTAATGCCAGATGATGGAATCATGTAAAAGTGGGTCTTGGAGATAAAAGCATCAACTATAATGCTCAAACATAGGGGTGAAAGTAGCTTACATTGCTTACTGGTATGGGTACGTCGCAAATCTCCCTACTGTGTTCTACTGGATGTTTCAGACACTTTCTTACCGGTATGCTGTTCTGGACCGTACCAGCTTACTGTCACGCGTGAGCGAGTAAAACAATGAACGTTCATTGCCCGTGCAAGCCTCGCCGAGTTTCAAAACTCGTCCTTAGGAGGGTCCTGGTTTGGGGCACTTCGGCAATAACGCTGACGATTGTTTGGCATGAAGGAGGAAACCGATGGATCCGGAGAACCCCCCTCCCCCCACATACAAGAGGATGACACTCAGCAATTGCCATCTCCTGGCCACCACGCAGACCCCGTGCAACAGCAGCTGCAGGATCTGACACAAAGGAAGGAAGTGATGGACGGTTGTGGTGGCATCAGCAACGTTGGCTGATATCTTGATTTCTTGATTGTGCAAAAGCACACAATTATTATGGTGTGAGCAAATTAAAATCTTAACAGGCCATTCATTACACGTGGGTTTACCGCTAAAGTAATAAACATGCCAAATAATATGGTGTCTTCTTACATTTATTGGAAATAATTGGACAACATACTTGTGGCGAGTGTAAAAAATGAACTCACTGATTGCGACGCGGAATGAATCTGAGATAATGCTGCGCTAATGCGATTCCTTGATCATTTCACCAGATCGAGTGGCACAGCGGTTAGAGAGCTCGATTGAAGGTCAACGTCAGGATTTAGTTCAAATCCTGGTCGATGGTCAGCCGAGACAATCATTGCTCTGCTCTAACGATGTTGATTTTGTCACAGCGCAGTGAGTGAGAATTCATCTCAATAGCTCCTCGTTCTCGACGTTTCGCCTCCCCCCCCCCCCGCCCCCCGATGACGCCTCCAATGCTGGGGACAAAACTTCTCGAAGAAGAGAGCAGGAACACTTGGCACGGCTACCCTAAAGGAACGGCAATGGAGAGCGATGCTCTCCATGAAGTCAGTCCAGTGTCTGTGCGTGTCGTGTTGACAGTTATTATAATATGGATATATCTGCCTCTGCCGTGGAACTATAGATCCCGCGTTACTGGCAGCTTAGGGCTGCCAACATAGATCAGTGATGCTCGAATCATTTCGCAGGAATCCTTCATGCAGAGCTTGCCAGCTCCCTGGGTAATTTCTGCTGTTAT